>JAODAL010010405.1:0-105361 GCA_025379985.1 Phyllomedusa bahiana | reverse complement strand
AAAAACAAATCCCAAATCCGACATACATGTCGCCCTTATTTTTTAACGGGGTTTTTTTTTTTGGGGGTTCACATTTTTATCAGAGACTGCTCCCTCCGTTAAATTTTGATTCGTTTTTGGGTTTTGTAATTCAAGTCCATGTGGTCCTTTTCTGCGCATATACTTTTTAAAAATGCCATCGGTCATTTTTCTGGAACCCCTTGCATATCCAAGGGTTGTTTAAGCCTTTTTTCTTTTGTATTCATAAAAGAAACAAAAAAAATTTTTACACAGCAAAAACATTAATTTTTTTGCGCTCTTTTCCTTTAGCGCAATTTAAAATCCAAGGGTTAATTAAGCTTTTTGTGCTAATTCATAAAAAAATGGTTTTTTTAAAAAACCCAAAGATGAGGAAATTTTTCCGGGCGATTTCTGTACAAAATTTTATATCCGGGGGTTTAATTTAAGCGTGTTTCTGCTTTTGTAGTCAAAAAATACAAGCTTTTAACTCCACATACCAGTTAATTTTTTCTGTTATTTCTTTTAAAGCGCAATTTATATCCAAGGGTTAATTAAGTTTGTTTGTGCTCTTGTACAATAAAAAAACAATGTTTAACACCCCAATACCATTTAAAATTTTTGCTGCTGATTTCGGAGCATAATTTTTATCCGAGGGTAAATTAAGCATTTTGGCTTTCTTTTTCAGTAAAAACGGGACGTTTAACACGCCCAACCATTAAATTTTTTTCCTGGTGTTTTATTAGCGCAAATTTATACCAAGGGCTACCCAAACCAGTTAGTATGTTCATTTGGAGTCAAAACAGGGTTGTTTTATCATAACAGAATCTTTTTTTAAACAGTGTAAATTTTTGAAAAAAACAGTATGCAGACAGAGATTTGCAGCTTTTCACATCGAGTGGCAGTGGCACAAACATTCCTGGGTGGCCCACGCGCAGCACAGTGGGGGACATCGCGCAGGGGTCACTAGTAAAATTGCTGTCGGTTTTATTAGGGGGCCGGTTTACCACAACCCAAAGGGTTTTTAGGGTTTGACTGGGTCTCCCTCCTCCCAGATGACTCTAAAAACACCACCAAAGATCGGGGGAACTCAGACAAAACCCTTAGTTGGCCCGGGAAACTCAGGTTTCTCACCTGCCCCAAACCCGCCTCTGTCCCGCCCGGGTTTCCTCACCAGAGACACTATTTGGTCGGGGGTCAGCGCCACTATCAGCGAGAGAAAAATTTGAGGAAGTCAGCACTACTTGGGGGAAAAAAAGGGGCCGAAAACCCCTGCCTTGCAGTAGGCGCAAAAAAGGAAATTTTGGAGAGTGGCAGGGGGGTCATTTGTGAGGGTCCCTCGAAAACCAAGACCTTTGGGGAGACACATGAAGATCCAACTAATCGATGAGATGACTACCATACTTGGGGACCGGGTAACAAGGGCTTCATCATCACGGGAAAAGGGCGTCAGCTTGCGGCACAGGGGCACAGCCAACAAGTGGGTAGTGTGCGTAGTCACAGGGTACCGGGCGAGGGGGGGAGAAAAACCGGCCACGGGGTAAAAACCCCCCGCCGGGTCCAAAAAGTGCAGCACAGGGGCTCAGCGGGGCAGCGCGGTAGTATCCAAAGTGCAAGGTTGGCGGTAAAATCAGCTACCTTGGTTTTGGCAGTTCTTTGCAAGACAACGGGGAGCCAATTAGGGAAAATTTAGAATCTTGGGCAAAAGTGAAGCGTGGCCGGGAGCTAACTTTGCACCACCCCGGGGCCCCAAAAATGCAGCGCACCACCCGGTGGCCTGGGGAGAAACGTGGCTCGGATATGGGGGGTCCCCTGCCGGCCAACAGCAACCACAGCCAGTGCCCAGTGGCAGCATGACTTTGCACCTCAAGGCTCCCACCCTGCAGAAGGGAGTTAAAACCCTTTTTTCCCCCCGCCCGATGCTCCTGCTCCTCGCTACTAAAAGGCGCCAGCAGTTGTTCAACGGGGCGATTGCAAAGAGACAACATACGTCCAACCATCCTAAGGTGCAGAAACTGACCGTGCCCGTCCAATTTTGTTGGGGACGCAGTCCCTCCCTTTTCCCAAAAGGGGACTTGCACCGTCAAGAACTAATGGCTTGTCAACCGAGGTGGGAGTTCCAAGCCGTAATTTCTTTTTTCCCAAAAACCATACCAGCCCTTCACAAAATGAAAAAAAGGGGGCCATTTCTTGACTTTTTGGTTTCTTCCAAGTCACGGGAGCGCGGACGACTGGGACTGTAACTATGGGGCAGACAAACATGTCCTTTAAGGCCCACTGGTGAAAGGGGCCCTGCCCACCACACCAACAACATGGACAGGAACGGGCTTTCCCCTCCACGTTGTCAAACTGTTGCTCCTCGCCGTGTCCCCCCCCTCCACCACCACCACCCCCCATCCAGCCTTCACATTCTGCTCCACAAACCCCATTGTAGGGCACACGATTCATGCAGTTCTACACCTGGCTTCCTCGGCGAAAGAAGTCACACAGGGGGGAACTGCTCTGCGCATGCCAAGAAAACGATTAACTTTCCCCCCCCCAACTGCAAACGGAACCAGATACAACAATGGGGGAACATGGTTCCGCGCTGCAACCGAGGAGGGGGGTCCATGCGCTCTCTGCGCACTTATTTAATCTGGTTTTTGAATGGGTTTTTGAAGTCTTCCACCGATCTTCAGAAAATTTTGAAAATGGGCAAAACTGTGCAAGCAAATTTATTTCCTTCCTACAAAGCCAGGCCCCCCTCGAGTTGCAGCGGCAGCGGCCTCCCCCAACACCGGAATGCAGTTTCCACTCGTTGGAATTCATGCCTGCACATTTGGACGACTGTATGAACAGAGTAAGGCCATTCACGATTTTCTGATGAAACCAGCGACAGGAGTACTCCCCTTTTAACCCTTTTATGTACCATTGGCACTCATTCTGACACCTGCCTTTTGCGGAGGCCATTTGAGGAGGCCAGTTATTTGTCGTCGCCAGGACTACGGGGGGAAAAACGTCATTTTCCCCTGCTTCAGTCCTGGAACAAAAACGCGAAAAATCTTCTGGGGAGGGGGTGGGGAACGGGGGCGACAATCTCGCGGCCACTTGAGTCCGGGGGGGATGAACTGGAAAGGGGACATTTGGGGCACAAGCTGTCTGGGGGAAATGGTTTTTTTCACCAGGTGACAGGAGCGGAGGGGCAAAGCAGCTGGAGAGTAGATGGAGATAGGAAACGAAGCAATGACCCGCAAGCACCCTGGGATATACATGGGGATGGAGGCAGGGAGCCCCCGGGTCACTTGTGCAGAGGCCCGCACATGCTGATTTGCCTTCATACAGCCAAATAGTCACCATCCGGCAAGGGGGACTTCTGGCTTTTCCACCCTATTGGACCCTTGCTACCAGTCCACAATGGGAGCCTTTTTTCCAGCTGCTGAGAGGGAGGACAAACTCAAATACTATAGAGAAATCCTCCATAGTCAGTTGGCCGCTGCCTTTGTGCAGCATGGTCCATCCTCTGACAGGTCTGACCGGGGGGTTCCTCAGCGCTCTTGTACCAATGCTGCAGTTGCTGTGGGAAGGTGGGGGGGTAGGAGCAATACCAACTCCATCAGCAGCAACCTAAGTCTGGAGTCGCTGATGAGCAGCTTCCTTCACTCGCCTAGTGAGAAGGGCACTTGCCAGCAGCAACAGCAGGACCTGGAGCAGACCCTGAACCAACAGGTGGTGGCCTACTTGGACAGCACTCTGCCACCCCAGTTAGAACATCCGCTGGACTACTGGGCAGCCAAACTGGATGTGTGGCCGCAACTTGCCGAGTTTGCAGTGGAGAAGATGTCCTGCCCGGCCAGTTGTATGGCATCAGAGCGGGTGTTCAGTGCGGCGGGGGCCATCATTACCCCAAGGAGAACCCGCTTGTCCATGGGAAATGTGGAACGACTGACCTTTGTCAAGATGAATCAGGCGTGGATCGGCCAGGATTTCCACACACCACTGCCTTAGGTGTCAGATAACATCAGCCATGACGCCTCACCAAAACATTGAGAAATGAGTCTGGATTCAAACTACCTGCCTCAGCCACTATTCTGATGCCGCCACCTGCCTGATGACACATCTGCTGTCAGTTTCTCCATCTGCCTACCAGCATCTTTACCAGGGACTGGTATTGCCACCCACCTCCACTCTGTCATAGTGCCACTCTATGACCTCATGCTGCTGCTGCTAGTGCCGTGACCTCCACACTGTGTCATTGTGCCACTCTCTGACCTTATGCTGCTGCTGCTGTTAATGCCTTCACCTCCACACTGTGTCATTGTGCCACTCCCTGACCTCATGCTGCTGCTGTTTTTGATGATGTCCCCTCCACACTGTGTCATTGTGCCACTCTCTGACCTCATGCTTTTTTCTCCTGCCGTCACCTCCACATTGTGTCATTGTGCCACTCTGTGGCCAACTCCTGTTTTTGCCACCTCCAGAATGTCATTGTGCTACTGCCTGACCTCATGCTGCTGCTGCTGTTGATGCGGTCACCTCCACACGGTGTCATTATGCCACTCTCTGACCTCATGCTGCTGCTGTTGCTGCTGCCGTGAACTTCACACTGTCATAGTGCCACTCTGTGGCCTATTCCTGTTTTTGCCACCTCCAGAATGTCATTGTGCCACTGTCTGACCTCATGCTGCTGCTGTGGCTGCTGCCGTGACCTCCACACTCTGTCATTGTGCCACTATCCCCCAAGCACCGTGGCAGTGTACAGTGGAGATGGAGGCAGGGAGTCCCTCACAATCACTTGCACACATGGCCCGCAGCATGCCGATTTTCCTGGCTAGTGACAGCCGAATAGTCACCATCCGGCGGAGGGCTGACTTCTGGCTCTCCACCCTCTTGGACCCTCGCTACCGGTCCAAAATGGGAGCCTTTTTTCCAGCTGCTGAGAGGGAGGACAATCTCAAGTACTATAGAGATATCCTCCGTAGTCAGTTTGCTAACGTTCTGAAACCATTTTTGACCAAGAAAATTCTACCTCCATCAGCTTCATCATTAATACCTAAAAAAGTTCCAACGCTGTTTATTATGAAGTATAAACGTGGTAGTTTGAATCCAGTTTCTGCGTGACACCAATTTGTTCAAATGCAGCGTATGGAATTGAAGGAGATCCTAACTACAGGGAATGTTTTAGGTGCTTATTTTGCATTCGGTGCCATTAATGATGGAATTTAGTACAAAACTGGAATGGTGAAGCAAATCAAATACTGCAAAACTGGCTTTGGATGAGCTTCTTCAGTATGAAGAATGTGAATCATATGTCCAAATTACAGACAGGAAAAACCACCTCCGCCGCCTCCTTGAGCCTCGTCTGTCATATCCGTGTACTGTACCACTTGCCTCGGTTCCTTGACCACGATCCTTGCCGGCTGTCCTGACCTTACGCTTGTGCCCGACTCCGAGTTTGCCTTACGATTTTGTCCCTCGCAACACCTCGGTTGCCACCACAAGCAAGTCACATCAGGGGTAACGACCTGGCAGACTCCCGCCGCAGCAAGTCCATCCTGCTTTGCGGTGGGCTCTGGTGAAAACCGGGACCTACTTAGATTCCGCTCCCTAGCGTGGCTATTGCCATTGTTCCCTTACTGTGCTGTGATCGGTGGCGGCTCCAGTAACCTAATACTGTGTTCTTTGACGCTATCGTAGGATCTTAGCCCTCAGCTTGGTTTTTTCCAGCTTGCGCTGCCATGACTTTATCAGGCTGTATTCCCACTTCAGTTTTTTGGTCAGTTTTGCCCCTGTAAGTGCCCAGGGAATTTTATAGTGAAGCGATTCTAAGAGCGGCGGCAGTCATATGCGTATCATACTAAAACACAGCACTGTATGAAGACCAAACCAAGCTCCCTCTGCATATTTAAGCATGGCACAATGTTCTAAAGCACCCTACAGGCTCTCTGTAGCCAGGAAATAGCTGTTTTTTTTAACGTGATTCGTCCCAAAGTAATTCGGGACGAAACGGATTTTGTCGGAAAATTCGGCGAAGTCGGCGAATCGAATTTTTGAGAAATTCGCCCATCTCTAGTCATGGCTGATCTAATCTGATGCATAAGGCATTGGTGTGTGGGAATCCTGGCCGATCCACGCCAGATTAATTTTGACAAACGTGAGTCTCTCCACAAGCGAGTTTTCCTTCGGTCAACTATGGCCCCTGCTGCACTGAACACCCGCTCTAATGCCACACTACTGGCCGGGCAGGACAGCTTCTACAATGCAAACTCAGCAAGTTGCAGCCACACTTCCAGTTTGGCTGCCCAGTAATCCAGTGGATCTTCTACCTGGGATAGCAGAGTGCTGTCCAAGTAGGCCACCACCTGCTGGTTGAGGGTCTGCTCCAGGTCCTGCTGCTGCTGAGTACTCTCCTCACTAGGCAGGTGAAGGAAGCTGCTCATCAACGACTCCAGACTTAGGCTGCTGCTGATGGAGCTGGTACTGCTCCTACCCCCCACCTTCCCACACCAGCCATGGCAGTGGTACGTGAGTGATGAGGAATCCCCCTTTCAGAGGATGGACGATGGCGCACATAGGTGGTGGCCAACTGACTACATAGGATTTCTCTGTAGTACTTGAGTTTCTCCTCCCTCTCGGCAGGTGGAAAAAAGGCTCCCATTTTGGACCAGTAGCGAGGGTCCAAGAGGGTGGAGCCAGAAGTCATCCCTTTGCCGGATGGTGACTATTCGACTGTAACTACCTAGGCAAATCAGTATGCAGAGGGCCATCTGCGCAGGTGACTCTGAGGGACTTCCTGCCTCCATCTCCACTGTATACTGTCACGGTGTGTCTGGGTCAACTGCCTCGTCTTCTTCATCTCCCTTTACCTCCTCCAGCTTCTCCTGCTCCTCCTCTCCCGTCACCTGAGTAGAAAAAGCACTCATTTCACCAGACACTGCTTGTGCTCCAATGTCCTCCTCCTCCTCCAGTTCAGCCCCCACCGGACTTATGTGGCCGTGAGATGTAGTCGCCACGTCTCCAGTTCCCTGACCAGACAGATTTTTCAGCATCTGTTCCAGGATATGAAGCAGTGGAATGTCGTTATTAATCCTATAGTCCTGGCGACTGACAAGTAACGTGGCCTCCTCAAAGGGCCTGAGCAAACAGCAGGTTTCACGCATGAGCTGCCACTGGCTGACATCAAAATTACACAGAGGAGTACTCCTGTCTTCTTGGATCATCAAAAAATCATTAATGGCCTTTCTCTGCTCATACAGTCGGTATAACATACGGAGGCTGGAAATCCAACGGGTGGAAACATTGTATATCAGTCTATGTTGGGGGCGACCGTTCTGCCTCTGCAGCTCAAGGAGGGCGTGCTTGGCTTTGTAGGAATGGATGAAGTGCATGCACAGTTTCCTGGCCATTTTCAGAATCTTCTGAAGATCGGTGGAAGACTTCAGGAACCTTTTCACAACCAGATTGAATACGTGCGCCATGCAGGGCGCATGGACCATCCCTCCTCGGTGCAGCGCGGACACCATGTTCCTCCCATTGTCTGTCACCATGGTTCCATTTTGCAGTCGGCACGGAGAAAGTCTCCCATCGATTTCTTGCTGCATGACGCTGAGCAGTTCCTCCCCTGTGTGACTTCATTCGCCGAGGCAAGCCAGGTGTAGAACTGCGTGACATCGCTGTGCCCTACACATGTGGTATGATGGAGCAGCAGTTGTGGAGGAGGAGGAAGCGGACACTTGCGCAGCAGCAACAGTTTGACAACGTGGAGGAGAAAGCGCCGTCTCCTGTCCAAATTGTTGGTGTGGCTGGGCAGGAAGCACATTCACCCAGTGGGCCATAAAGGACATGTACGGGCCCTGACCGTAGTCACAGCTCCACATGTCCATGCTTCCATGCACCTTGGAACGAACCGATAAGCTCAAGGACTGGCCCACCTTCTGTTCTACATATTGGTGAAGGGCTGGTACTGCCTTTTTGGAAAAGAAATTACGGCTTGGAACTCTGCACCTCGGCTCTGCACAAGCCATTAGTTCTCTGAACGGTGCAGAGTCCACCATTTTTAGAATGTCTTGCAGATGGGTGTAAGACTTCAGGAACCTTTTGACAACCAGATTGAACACGTGCGCCATGCAGGGCGCATGGACCATCCCTCCTCGATGAAGTACGGACAACATGTTACTCCCATTGTCCGTCACCATGGTTCCGATTTGCAGTTGGAGAGGAGAAAGCCACACATCGATTTCTTGCTGCATGACGCGGAGCAGTTCCTCCCCTGTGTGACTTCGTTCGCCCAGGCAAACCAGGTGTAGAACTACGTGACACCGCTGTGCCCTGTACATGTGGTATGATGGAGCAGCACTTAGACTTGTGGAGGTTGAGGTGGTGGTCATTGGCGCAGGATCAGCAGTTTGAGAAAGTGGCGTCTCCTGTCCAAGTTGCTGGTGTGGGATGGAGGCACATTCACCCAGTGGGCCGTAAGGGACATGTATTGTCCCTGATCATAGTTACAGCTCCACACGCCCGTGCTACCGTGCACCTTTAAGACACAGATAGGTTCAAGGACTGGCCCACCTTCTGTTCTACATATTAGTATAGGGCTGGGACTCTCCACCTTGGCTCGGCACTAGCCATTAGTTCTCTGAACAGTGCAGAGTCCACCACTTGGAACGGGAGGGACTGCAGTACCAACAACTTGGACAGGAGCACGGTCAGCTTCTGCACCTTGTGATGGTTGAATGCATACTGCTGTCTCTTGGCAATCGCCTTGGTGAATGACTGCTGGCACCATGAGAGATGAGGAGCAGGAGCATCTGGACCTGTAGATGATGGGAAAGACCAACAGCTCCCTTCGGCAGAGGTGGTGGATCCTTGACTGGCTGAAATGGCATGCGTGCCACTTGGTGCTACTGCTGCTGTTGCTGTGGCAGTATGGACCACCACATCTGAGACACGACTCTCCTAGGCCACTGGATGGTGACACTGCATGTGGTGCCAATGTTAGCTCCCTGACCGCGCTTCACTTTCTGCCCACAGATTCTACATATACACATGTTCGGCTCCTCCGGTGTCTTAGCAAAAAACTGCCACACCCACGAGTAGGTGATTTTACCGCCAACGCTCTGCACTGATTGACTACTACCGCCGCTGCCTCGGTGAGCCCCTGTGCCGCTACCTTCTTGGACCTGCGGAGCGGGTGGTCTACCCCTTGGCCGTTTGGCACCCTGCTGACTCATGGCCACACCACCGACTTGCTGGCCGCTGCCTGACGCGCAAGCTGACACCCTCTTCTCCCGACGATGATGATGAAGCCATTGCTTCACCCGGCTCCCAAGTGAATGTATGTTTGCCCGTCACTGCTATCCTTCTCAACGTTCTCTGTATGCAGAGCCTGACTGATAGCAACATAACCTCCATGCCACTCTCCACATAAATTTTTTCCCGCCTACTGCAAGAAGCAGCGGATGTCTGCCCCACCTCTTCGCTGCCATGTATCTGCTGACTGTCCTCTAAGAGTTCATCCTCGCTGTATAGTGGCGCTGAGCCCAGACCACATAGTCGTTTTCTGTCTGAGGGAACCGAATGGGACAGAAGCGGGTTGAGGACAGGTGATGGCCGCTGACCTGTTCCCAGGCCATGCCAACTAGGGATTGTGTCTGACGAACCCACAGACTATTGGCTGGGGTTGTCAGATGTCATCTGGGAGGAAGTGGATGACCTAGTCAACCAATCAAGAACCCTTGGGTTGCTGGTCAATAGTGTTGAGCGATTGCGTTGGCTATCGAGATCGATCGATAGTCGATAGTCGGCCGCTATCGATAAGGTTTTTCGATAGTGAGCATCGATTATGAGCGATGACCATTAAAGTCTATGGGAGAGCAAAAAACACCTTCATTATTACACCCAAACAAGGCTGGAGAAGCTGAAATTAACATCCACAAACAGTCAAATGGATAGTGCTACATTTAGGCAAAACACTTAGGGTTTTAAAAGTCACAGAAAAAAAAGTCACAGACCATTTACTATCCCTGTTTTGTACCACAGCCTGACCCTTAAACCTGCATCACCACAAATTAAAAAGTGCCAGAAGGCAGTATGATTTGAACCATCATGTTACTTGAACTGGACATTGAATATCCCTGTCCTGGAACGCAGCATGTGCCCCAAACCTGCATGACCCCCAGATTGTAAAAAATGCCGCAAAAAGGAGTCTTTCAACCACCATTTTAGTTTCACTGGGGCATTGGGCTATACCTGTCCTGGGCCACAGCATGAGCCCCCAAACCTGCATGACCCCCCCCATTTAAAAGGGGCCGGAAAAAGGAGTCTTTCAACCACCATTTTTAGTTTCAAATGGACATTGACTTACCCGTCCTGGGCCACAGCATGAGCCCCAAACCTGCATGACCCCCAACATTTAAAAAGTGCCGGAAAAAGGAGTCTTTCAACCACCATTTTTAGTAGAAAATGGACATTGGACTTTACCTGTCCTGGGCCACAGCATGAGCCCAAACACTTTGCCATGGACCCCCACTATTTAAAAAGTGCCGGAAAAAGAGTCTTTCAAACCACCAATTTTAGTTGAATGGACATTGATACTATAACCTGTCCTGGGCCACAGATAAAAGCTCCAAACCTGCATGACCCCCACATTTAAAAAAGTTGCGTAAAAAAAGGTGGTCTTTCAACCACATTTTAAGTTGAAACTGGACATTGGATATACCTAGTCTGGGCCAACAGCATGAACCAGGGGCCGGAGTTACAGGTGGGTGCGGTGAAAAGCCAGGCTGGCGTCCGTCATCTATTAACCACGCAGGTTAAAAATGCCCTGAATGACGCAGCATCGGAAAACTGTCTGCTGAAGCTGGAGTGCGGAAGCGGGAAAGTGTCGGTGAACTACAGCCTTCCTCTGTACACAAGTCAAATACCTGGGTAGCGTATTTTTGCCCCCTCCGGTTGAGTGTGGGACCAATGAGTTCACTTGGAAATACTGGTGGTTACACCAGGTGCCCTTTATCTTGGCATTCTTTTTCCTCATTTTGCTCAACGTGCTGGAGGATAAAATTGTCTCTGTACTTTGTTCTCTGGCCGTGCTCAATACCCATGTCCTCTGATAACCTACATCTGGTCAAGTTTTTCCTGTACCTCCCTTGTACAATTCAGAGGAATTTTTTTAACAGCTATTTTGTACATGCAAGTTTTTTTTGTAATTTTAATTCTCGAAAACACATTTTTTTAAAAATATGGATGGAAATCCACCATGTCTTTGTTTATCTTTTTTTTTTTCAATTGTATTAAATGGGTTTGTCTCAAGACACAGGGTTGATAGCTATGTTAAAGATCTTGCAAAAACAATCATTTTGCAATATGTGTCATGAACAGTGTCCTACTTGAGCCTTCAGCCAACATTTGGTCAATTGGTGAAGAAACAAATGTCTCGTTAGAAACAAAAATTTTTTAGTTAGGGACCTGGTAGTATAGCTGCATGTCACGCAAAAATGCCCCCCAAAAATTCAAAGCATGACCCTTGAGCCACTTTGGTCATTGTGAAGAACAATTGTCTGTTAGAAAAACAACATTTTTTTTATAAATAGGGACCTTGTAGTATTGCTGCATTTCAAATCAGCATGACCCAAAAAATTATAAAATGACTTCTCAGCCACTATAAAATTGTGAGGGGGAAGAAATGCCACTTAGAAGTCACATTTATGTTCCAAGGGGACATGATTATTGCTGTATCTCACTGCAACATGACCTCAAAACCTTGACAATGCGAAACTTCTTAAGATAAAGTGAGTAAATGGAATTTACGGTGTTGTCATGAAAAACCTTGTGTCTTTAACAGTTCCTCACAGCAAAACCAGCAAAAATGAACTGTTGGGAAAGAGAATAAAAATTGCAGTAAAGAAATGATAATTTTAAAAAAAAGTTTTGAATAGGAAAAATTGTGTTTGAAAAGGAAAGTTAAGTAGACTGGCAAATAATAGGTGACTCGGGCAATTGGGGCCACAACATCAGATATCCCCATGCCTGGATTCATCTTGATGAAAAGTCAAAAACGATCCATATGTATCTTGTGGAAAGCGGATGCGTTTGTCTGTATTGGACTCCTCCAGCTGTGCTGAAAAGGTACCGTCAGATTATGGACGCTGGCTGCTGCGGCAGGACCAACCACTCTCTATGTGCGTGACGAGCAGCTCGGGCCATTCGTCCATTTTGGATACACAGAGAAGTCTATTGGGTCCGGAAAACATGCAAAAACATCGGTGTTGAGACGCTGATAGACGTGCACCATGATCTTAAGCTGATCTCATGTGTGTTGGATGTGTTGTGCCCTGCATTTGCATGCGTTGGTGAGGTGGTAAACAAAGATTGCCAGAGGTTCAACCCCATTAGGCTTCTGCTACACTTGGCCCTGCTGGCTGCCGCTACGATTACTTGGCGCTCTACTGCTGTTCAAGTCGCTGATGTTGTTCCACCGTGACATCTTGGGGATCTTGAAGCAGGGACGCAAACAGATTGTATCCAGTTGATCATTCAGGAAGGTCTCCATTTTCCTGCATTTTAATCTCTATTTGGGGGGGGTGGAAGGAAAGTGCTGATTTGCGCGCGGCGCGCGCGCAGCTCGCGCGGATCCAGGAGGGTGGCCACACCACGTTAATCTCACGCGTTGCGCGCACATTTTGATGGCCTTAAAATGCAGAGGATAATGTTGGGAGGAAATGGCAGCATCAAGCACTAATGTGAGGATGGAGCCTGATTTCCCAAGCCTCTGGGTCGAGGGCACTAAGAAAAACTGATCTTACTCAATCATCATCCTCAGCCCTCAAATTCGCGCCAACCTTCTTTCCAAGGCAGGGACGTCTGGTAACATCGGTGTCTAGGGGATATACCTCCTCTCCTCCGCTGCCTCCGCCACAGCTACAAAAAACAGCCCTGACTTGGCCTGAGATGATGCACCCTGAGAGCTGATGCGCCACCCTTGCACTAGCTCTGGACCCCGAACCACTGCCTAATGAATACCGATGAAATTGTGAAAACTGTGGGCCTTTTGGGGGGTGGATTTGACTGGACAGAGGAAAGGCTCAGTGTCCGCATCGTGTCCGTCTCCTCCTTCGTCGCTGGCGGGGATCTGTTGTTTCAGAGTGGTCACACGATTCGTTCCAGAACTTAAGATCACCACAATGCTTCATGCTGGACATGGCATTGTCCGCACTGACCATTTGTGGCTTCTTCAAAAATCTGGCAAGGATGGTGCAGAGCTCTTTTCACCTGCCTCCACTTCGGTTGGTTCAAACACCAACGAGGTCCGTACCGCTGCTTGTCAGGCCATTTGTCATCCGTTACTGCGGTAAATGGCATTGCGCTGCTGCCACAATCGTGAGCATGTGGAGGTGGAATTTCCAGCGTGTTGCCACGTTAACAAATGAGACGGTTGACGGGGGGAGGCCGAGCTGACGCTGAACGCAGCCAGGCGGGACGAAGCAGGGTGCGAAAGGCGGACGGAAGTGCGAACTCAGACTCGAGCCTCTTCAGCAGGGCAGTCAGACCCGGGTATGCTCTTTAGGAAATTTCTGGACGACTTGGTTACATTTTGTGGGGGGGGGAAATGTGCCAGGCAAGGATGGTGCTCCAGACTACCGATCTTAAGGGGCGGCCAGCCCAGATTTCGCCCGTTATCGCACACCACCTTGCCTGGCACAAGTTCTTGTCTCCCAGCCAGCTCTCGGGTGGTCTCGTTGCTTTGAGCGGTCCACAGCTCCTGACCTTTGTGTGGACTGGTCTCCAAGGCAGATTTATTCAACACGGCCTGGTGTCTCTGGCACGTGATGCCCCAGAGGACCTTGGGTGGAAAGAGCCCTGCACCATCCTGCGGTTGTGAAGCTGCGTGTGCGCCGAGCTGAAGAGCCCACCGTTTCAACCCCCTGAGACATCACCCAGCTCCCACCAGTGGAGCTGGTCACAGAGATTATAGGCGGCCTTGGCCGTGCTTATAGTCCATGTGTCGGTGGTGAGTGAGATGGACTTTTCCCGGACACAGATGCAGACCAAGCGCTTGAAATTTTAGATGACCAACGTGGCTTGGCCAGGGCAAGGGACGGCTTTTCTGGCAAAAGAAATGCCTGATTGGCATCTGGTATAGGGGGCAAGCGGAGGGCCATGACGTGGCGGAACCCATCTGTGTCCACCAGACGGAAAAAGGCAACATTTCAAGGTCAAAAGCCTGCAATTGCCAAAATTTCTGGCCTTGTTGGCTTTGGGATGGTTTGGGTTAAAGTGTTTCTTCTGCTCAAACCTGGAAGACAGAAGGCTGGCTGCTAGACTGGCCGCTGTACGGCGTGCAGGTCGTCAAACTGGCGGAAGGAGAAGGGGTAGGATGGGTCTCTGGTGGTGCTGGTGGTACTCGGGCGATGGTGGAGGTGGAAGCGGAGGCTGATTCCCTGATCATGACCTCTGAGAGGGACATGGGCGCTGAGGAACGCTCTTGTGGGTGGCTGGAGGAGGAGGAGCGGAGACAGAGGGTGTGAACAGTGGTTGGAGGCCCGGCGTCGGTCTGGCCTTTTTTGCCAAGTGTTCCCTCCATTTCAAACTCATGCATTCGCAGCATGATGACTAGCTGTTGGTGGTAGTTAACCCACTTAAGGTTCTTGCCTCTACTTATGCGGTTTTACGGCAAAGGGCGCATATGGACATCGCTGGGTGAATCAGAGGCGTTTGCTAAGAAGGCCCAGGCTGAGAGGTCCCTGGGACCTTTTGACGGCGAATAACGTCGAGGAGCGGTGGTTTGCGCTGACGTGGCTGGCGGAATAATATAGGGACTTCTGCGAACGCCCTCTTCCTTTTTTGTGGCGGGACCCGTATTGACACTTCCCATAGTTCTTCCTCCTCGTCAACATGATGAAGCGCTCGCAAGCCAATTATGCGGAAAAGGACAGGATGGATCCGGCACTGGTCGTAATAATCATCCATCATCATCAACACAGGTGACTTGGTGTCCTGAACTTTCTTGCATCCAGAAATCAGAAGTGCGGTCTACAAGCAAGGGGCACTGCAAGGCTGTTGCCGACGCCAGGGATTTTTGCCGATTGACCGGCTTCCTTTCCACCTCCTCTGATGGCATCAGTAAACTGGGCTGTTCAGGAGCAGGACTAAATCATCCTCTTGATCTTTTACATGCCTCGCCGGACCCACATACGCATTTTGTCATCAATGAGGGTCTTCAGACAATGGCTCGCTGCATCATCCTCGCGCGCGCGTTGTGGTACACGAGTTGGTCGCTTGGGCTTGCTTCATGTTGGCACGGATGCTGATGACATTTGTGGCCCGTCTTGACTGCGAGGACGAGGAAGGTAAGAATGCTAGATACAGGTTGATTAAACCACTGAAGGACCGATTGGCGACGATGTTCGTCTACTTAGATTCACAGGGCCCTTGACCCATCGATGACAGGCCTGCGGTCCTGCAATGACGATCCGCTGGCCATGAGTGTTTGTCGGCCAGCACTGGAAGGAAGCACTTCTCTCGTACCTTCTACCTCCATTGTGCTACCCCCTCTTTGCTCGCTTACACCTGCATTTCGCTCCATGTTCTGAAATATAAAATAATTTGAGAAGTATGGAAATAGTTTTGGAAAAGTCTCTTATTAAAAGACCGGCAAATAAGCTATTCTCAAATCCCTCTAAATCAAAACGAAATTGCTGGATTCAAAATTTAAACTGAAAGGTGTCTATCAACAAATCTGGACTGGGCAAAATTCCAAAAAAAAACACGTTATCTGTTATGTTTTGGTATAATAAACGGTATTTTTTGCACCTTTCAATTCACCTGTGGTGAATATAGAATTGCTGTTTTAAGATTTACGTAGATTGCTGCGTCCAATGAACTGTGCTGGGTGCGGCAAAGAGTTCAAAAAAAACACGTAACCTGTTATGTTTTGAATGATAATAAAACGGTATTTTTTGACCTTTCAATTCACCTGTGGTGAATATAGAATATCTGTTTAATGATTTACGTATATGCAGCGTCAATGAAACACGTGGTGCTGGGTGCCCAAAAGTCAATAAAACACGTTAACTGTTATGTTTTGATATAATAACGGTATTTTTTGACCTTTCAATTCACCTTGTGGTGATATAGAAATTGATGTTTTTAAGATTTACGTTAGATGCATGCGTCATATGAACAGTGCTTGGTTGCGCGAAAAGTCAAAAAAACACGTAACTGTGATGTTTTTGTAGATACACGGTATTTTTGGCAACAAACAAAACCTGTTGCTGACTACCAGATTGCTGGTTTGTATTTAAGTGCAAGGTTGGATATGATCAAAACAGGTCGCATGTTGTAATGGGTAAAATTGGGAAACCTATATGAAATGTTTATGATAATAAAGTGGAAGTTTTGCAGTAACAAAGAGTCCTGCTGTTACTAGAAATTATGGTTTATCACTATAAGTTCAGGTGCCCAATATCCAGGAAATTATTTCAATAGCAAACTGATAATAATATAGGACTAATTCCACTACAATGTCTATACACTAAGTCTTGGTGAACTTTATCAGTGTTTCTTTATAGATAGAGTTTGTCTGTGGTCGCCTGCAGCCCCCCCCCACCCCCCCCCCGCTCCCACGCCGTGACGTTGATTTACAGCGGTTAGATGCTTGCTTTAAAATTCTTAGCTAAATAATTAAAATATTCAAATCTCATAATCTAACTAAATTGGAAGGATCTCACAGCTAATAGTAGAGTTTCATCTGTGCAGAAATAGACTAATTCGTGAGCTGTTTGGCCACAGGCAGAGCGCCAGGTTCATTATCCCTATGAGACGCTGAGAGGACACTGAGGCTGATGAAACTGGAAACGCGGGTTCTATGTAAAACAGGTCATGGTGATTTTTTCCATCAATCGCAAAACCATACACATCCCAGTCATGACGTCGCACAACACATCTCACCCTGCTCTTAATTCTGTAATCTCATTTTCTGGCCGTCCAAAATTACAAGGAAGCGCAGAAAAAGGCCGCGATCTTATTAGATGATGCACAGATTTTAACCTTAAATTATAGCATTCAATCTGGAAAATTTCGGATCACCATAAAACCTTGATATTTCAAACTTTGTTAGATAAAAAATCGCTCAACACTACTATTCAAACACACAGGCCGCTAGATGACCACCGGCAGTTCTGGCCTATCAACGAGTCCAACCCCTGCTGCGACGTACCTCTTACTGGGCTGTGACTTTGCTGCTCCAGGAATGTTTGTGCCACTTCCACTCACATGTGAAGGGCCTGCCACCTCTATGTCTGACATACTGTTTGATCAAATATTTACAGACTCTGTTTAATGAAGATGTCTGTATATGATAAATACATACCCTGTATTTTACTCCAAATATTCCACAAACAAGAGGCTAAATTAACCCTTGGGTATGAAATACCCAACAGAAAACATAGATGGAATTTAGGCGTATATGGGGCAAAAAAATACACACACCCTGTATTTTACTCCAAATTACCCCACAAACAAGAGGCTTAATTAACCCTACAGAAAAAACAGATGGAATTCAGTCTTATATGGGGTAAAAATACAGACACCCTGTAATTTACTCCAAATTACCCCACAATCAAGAGGCTAAATTAACCCTTGGGCATAAAATATCCTACAGAAAAAATAGATGGAATTCAGGCGTAGTATGGGGCCGAAATACACACACCCTGGACTTTAGAGAGAATACCCCACAAACTAAAACAAAATAATAATGCTGGTTCAGGAACAAGTGTGTATATGAGACACACTTGTGAAGGTCTTTCACCCCAGTCACTGAAAAAACAAGTTTTTTTATAAAGAGTGCAATATAGTGCTGCAGCAGTCAGATGCTTATTGACAGGAGACAAGTGAAGTGAAGTGTGAGAATTTAAGATGGCGTCAGTATTTATAAGGCTGTGACATCATAGAAGCCCGCTGGTTGCTGGTTGGCTTCATGTCTGCACATGTCATTGAGGGTGTTCCTTTCTTCCTCCCAGAGTTCTCTTCCCCATGTCACGCCAAGTGCTCTCAGCCATTTTAGAAAAAAAAGACGTTTCGTTACCGCGAAGCACCATAAATTTCGCCTTCGTGCAGAACCGAAGTTTTCCTGAAATTCTAAACGAATTTCACTTAGTTAGAATAGATTCACCCATCTCTAGTCCAATTATCATACTGCTCAGGAAGGAGACGGGTTCTGTGTCTCAAAGATGAATATGCTTTGGGCTGGCATGTGCATATCAACCCAAGAACAAAAGCAAAAGACCTTGTGAAGATGCTGGCGGAAGTTGGTGAGATTGTGTCATTATCCACAGTGAAATGAGTACTGTATCAACATGGGCTGAAAGGCCACTCTGCCAGGAAGAAGCCATTACTCCCAAAGAAACATATAAACGTCAGATTAATTTTTGGAAATGCCCACAGAATCAAATACCTATATTTGTGGAGAAATGGCCTGTGGCCTGACGTTGTGGCCATCGTTACATTTGGAGGAAAAAGTAGAGGCTTGGAAGCCTAAGAATACCATCCCAACTTTGAAACACAGGGAAGGCATCATGTTGTGGGGTTGTTTTTCTGCAGGAGGGACTGGTGCACTTCACAAAATAGATGGCACCATGAGGAAGAAGATTATGTAGCAATACTCTAGCAACATCTCAAGACATCAGCCAGAAAGTTAAAGCTTGGGCAGAAATGGGTCTTCCAAATGGACAATGACACAAAGCATACTGCTAAACTGGTTATAAAGTGGCTTAAAGGAAACCTGTCACATCGATTATGCCCCCCTTTCTGTGGACAGCACATGCTAGTGTCAGACCTGCTGTTTCCAGTGCTGTGCCCCTTATTAAGTAATATGCTTTAGTTTTAGAATATTCAACCCTCAAATCTTATTAATGATCAGGTGTTAGATCCACCCACAAAATGCTAGCCCCGCCCACAGACAGTTATTCACATATTTCTACCTATTCAAAGTAATAGGTTTGTCAGTTGAGGTAGGCGGGGTTAGCCTCTGATTGGCGGGGTTTGAAAAAAACTGACTCTTCGAATGACTCTTCTGGATGAAAACTGCAGATGTGAGCATTAAATACACGAAAACTACAGCGTCTTACAGAATAAGGGACACAGCGCTGGAAACAGCAGGTCTGATACTGGCTTGTTCTGCCCTCAGCTAGAGGGGCAAAAACTATGTGACAGGTTCTCTTTAAGGATAACCAGGTCAATGTTTTAGAGTGACCATCAGAAAGCCCTGATCTCAATCCCATTGAAAATGTATGGGTAAAGCTGAAAAGGCAGGTGTAAGCATGCCGACCTGCAAACAAGGCTCAGTTACACCAGTTCTGTCAGGAGGAATGTGCCAGAATTCCTACCAACTATTGTGAGAAGCTTGTGAAAGGATATCCAAAATATTTGACCCAATTCATAAAGTTTAAGAGCAATGCTCCCAAATACTAATGAAATGTATTTAAACTTTTGACTTTGCAAGTAATAAAAATGCCTAAAAAAATTCTCTTTCTCTCATTATTCTGGCATTTGGCAAATATAAATAATTTTGGTAATCCTAATTGACCTAAAATTGATAATGTTTATTCTAATTTCTTGTCAGGTAGTGAGAAAAACAGGCATATGTGTCTTTTTATAAAGTGTATGTAAACTTCTAGTTTCAACTGTATATGTGTTTATCTGTGTGGGTCTGTATATATATATATATATATATATATATATATATATATATATATATATATATAGTAACGACTCACATGCGTTCAGACGCCATCTTGGGCCGTCCTGGGGGGTCTTCAGCTCTGCGGATCGCCGCTTTGGTAAGCAGAATGGCACACTGACACAGGTCTTCCGTTTACCACTGGCCTTAACCAGCTTTATTGAGGTCCAGTATACAGAACATAAACATCAAAAAACATAAATAAAATCCTCGGCTGTCTAGCCACTAACTAAACATTAGCGAGTCCCTCACTAACCTGCGGTCAGGACCTACCGTCCAGCACCGCCATCACTCACGTCACCAGCCTCCACTGGTACCGGTTTCCTCAAGCCTGGGGGGTTAGGAGCCTCCTCTCTCAAGCTCCACTGCTTCTCCTTACTGCAGCAAACCACAACCCCAGATAACCCAGAGTACCAGGCTTTTATAGGCCTGGTAAATCCTGGAACTGGAATGTGGGAACATGGGAACGTGGGAACAGCCACCCACCCAACTGCAGCTGTTCCGGGAAAGCCACCCCATAAAGGCTGGACATCAGCCATACTACATATGAGTGTCAGCAACCTAATGTTGCTGACTGACAACACCTGGCTTCCCCCACCGTGACCATGCCCTCGGTAGCACGTTTCTACCAGGTCCCCTAACGTACGCCATCTAGTGGAAGCACCATGCGACCGCCTAAGGTCGCCCGGCCACATATCCTCCCCCTTGATAAAGGACGTAGGCCTTGATCACCTTGTACAACCCTTCCTCCAGGGTCAAAGCTCCTACACAGGGCCATCGTCTTCTCTACATTTTCAGGGGTGGAGACAACATCGCTTACATACAGATCATCCCATGCACTCACCCTACAATGGGCAAAAATGAAGTCAGAGCCACTTTTAATAGGTGGCACCATGCATACCTGCTGTGGAACCTTGAAGTCACCATCTTCAGCCAGCATGCTAACCTTCACAGAGCTACTGCCGACAATCCCAGTACCAGTGTTATCATAATTTGTAGCCTTCTCCCCCACACAGACTAGCTTGGTATTGTGCCCACTGGGCAGTTTCTTCCCTCTTTTGGGTCTCATATAAGCAGGAGACCTTTGGTTGGATCCATCAACCCCACTAACTTCACTAGAGGTAGTAATGACATCACCCCTCTCAGGGTCACTATCCACCATTGCTCCTAGGGGTGCACCTGAGCCCCAACCTGCTATCTCTGTGACTGCAGGGTTACCATGAGACCACAACTTCTCTTCATCCCAAGGCCTCTGGTCCTCACTGACAACTTCCGCTACCCTAGGACCCACTGTAGCCCCCATAACATGCCTGCTAATTGCAGGGTTCTCACTGCCAACCTTGACAACGACTACATTACCTGGCGTTTCACTAATGCCAGAGGACACATTCCCCTGTTCACACCTCTGCTTACCAACTGTGTCTAGCAGCAGACCCTCTGCAGCAACGTGTGGCGATGTTTCCTTCACATCACCTGTAACCATCTCTAAGGGAGAACTTTCAACCTCTTTATTTGTCTCCAACTCATATACCAAACTGGCTGTATTCACATTGGGCCACTCCATCACGTGTTTAACCTCAGTAGGTGCAACAGACATCTGGCTGCTGAGGGCACCTACCAGTAGGTCGCCACATATCACCAGACCTACCACCTCTGTGATCCTGGTAATATTGTCCTCCATAACTTTTAGGGAAAATGTATTAACCGTCTCAAAAGCAGGCACTTCCTTACCATCTGAGGATTCAATTACTCTCACCTGCCCCTCACTAGCGCCTGAGCGAACCCTCTTCTTTTCTGGGTCTAGTGGCTCACATTTTCCATTCCTACAGTGACTGTAGTCTTTGGGACCACTGCAGTAAAAGCTACTGGAAACACCCCCACCGTTGGAGCCAATGAACTCAACTGCACTACAGGTCCCAGCATGCCTGTTCTCTTCATTCCCTGCAGAGTCACAATCTGGATTTCCATCACAAAGCGCCACCTCTTGAATACCCTGCTCAGGGCTGCACCCAAAATCTGCCTTGGCAAATGTTTTCTTTGCACAAGGGTTTCCATCATTCCCATCTGCATAATCAGCATCATCCTTACACTGAAGCACTGACACATTGCCGGGTCCATTCCCACACTGAATTAGAGACTCTGCACAGATTGGTTGTTCCTCACGGTCAATAACCAGCACAGTCACACACCTAGTCTCCTCATATCCAGGGTTTGCCTTCTCCCTTCCAGGCAACACACTGGCCGTGTTCACACCAGGCAACTCAATCACCTTTTCCCCACCAGCAGAGCGCACCTGATTGCTACTGGCAACCACATCAGCTCCGCAGGCAACTGTTTTGACCGCACCAGTCTCAGGATTGCTATCAACCCCCAGACATACTGCACCAGCACACATTGTGCTATTACCAGCCATAACCACTAGGGACAGACCTGCAACTTGCACATTACCATCCCGTACACACAGTGCACTGGGGTCATGGGTACACACGTTTACTGACTGGACTCTAGAAACTTTACACACAGCTGCCTGGCACTCATACTCACAGGTTTTCACAACAGGAGATGCAGAGGACACCTTGCTGCTAGGGGCAACCACATTAGCTCCACCTGAGCCTGTAGGGTTAACCCATTTCTCCAGATGGCCATCCGCCACAGGACACACACCATCTGTGCTACTTGGGCTGCTCTCCCCTATGACGTCTAGGGGCACACTAGAGCTAACCTCTTCTACTGTAATAACTGCACTACCTCTAGCTGCTTTGGCTGCAGCAACCTGTTCACACATTGCATTTTCTTCACACACAGCAGTAGCTGGAGCTAGCTTTGTGATACTGCTATCCTCCCCCTGCTCAGACTGTGACATACAGCTACTAATTACAGACACATTTTCCTCATTGTTAGCCTTTTCAATAAGCATATTATGTATACTGCAGGAGGTAAGGGAGTCATCATTCCCCACAAGAAATGCAGCATGGGAGACACTAAGTCCACAGTTCAGAGTCCTGCTGCTCTCAGCACTCTTTTCCTGTACAGGCATCATGTCTGGGCCTCAGCTTGAGCCATCCTGGGTGTCACACAACCCATACCTGGCAGTCTCCACACAGGTTTCACCCGCAATACACCCCACTGGAGCAGTCTTACCAGGTCCATGACAGGTCTCCACCCCAGGTATGACGTCTAGGTGCAGTCTGGATCTCTGCTGCTGACTGTCCATGTCAGCCTGGGGCAGGGCTCCATTCACCTGGAGCTCCAGGGCTTGCAGCTGCGACCTCTCCGGCCTCCTCATGAGAGGGCAGTCAGGAGCACAACTCTCCACTCTGTGCCACCTCCAACACGGCTCCCTCTGCTGGACGGTGGTAGCAGGCTCCTGCTGATGAAGGTGGTTGCCCACGGCAACAGCAGAACGTATGTCCCTCTGCAACACCATCTCTCCAAAGGTGGACACCTTCTTTGATGGACAATATGGCCTCCTGGCCACGGGACATCGCCTTCTGCACTTGTCCACCTATAGGCATCCGTCACACCACTCAGGTTTGTTCTCCACAGCAGCCGTCTTTTCCTGCTTGGACGCTGCACCTCCAGCCTGCAAGGCTGCTTGCATTGTGGTGAGTCCACCTAGGGTTAATAATGGTTTTTAACCCCTCATGGTCTGCCTTCAACTTTGCTTGGAGCTTTTCATTTTCCTTTCTCATGGTGGCAGTCAGCTCCTCAGACTCCTTCATAGATTGCCTCAGCTGGGCAAGGAGTTCCTCCATGGTCAAACAAAACAATTTCAGGTAGCAAAACAGTCTTTTAAACAGCACAGACTGTATACCTGGGTTTGTCCTCCTTTCTCCACTGAGCACGCAGTCTCTTCAGACTCCAGCACCAACAGTCAGGCCTCCAGCCTTTTAAATTTCGCTGCGGCAGTCCTATGCAAACTGCATTTTTCTGCACCACTTTGTGCACACGTCAATTACTTCCAATATTTGCCCATCGCATGCCTCCACCATATGTAACGACTCACATGCGTTCAGATGCCATCTTGGGCCGTCCTGGGGGGTATTCAGCTCTGCGGATCGCCGCTTTGGTAAGCAGAATGGCACACTGACACAGGTCTTCCATTTACCACTGGCCTCAACCAGCTTTATTGAGGTCCAGTATACAGAACATAAACATCAAAAAACATAAATAAAATCCTCGGCTGTCTAGCCACTAACTAAACATTAGCGAGTCCCTCGCTAACCTGCGGTCAGGACCTACCGCCAGCACTCACGTCACCAGCCTCCACTGGTACCGGCTTCCTCAACCCTGGGGGTTAGGCGCCTCCTCACTCCAGCTCCACTGCTTCTCCATACTGCAGAAAACCACACCCCCAGATAACCCAGAGTACCAGGCTTTTATAGGCCTGGTAAATCCCGGAACTGGAATGTGGGAACATGGGAACGTGGGAACAGCCACCCACCCAACTGCAGCTGTTCCAGGAAAGCCACCCCATAAAGGCTGGACATCAGCCATACTACATATGAGTGTCAGCAACCTAATGTTGCTGACTGACAACACCTTGCCCTCGGTGGCACGTTTCTACCAGGTCCCCTAACGTACGCCATCTAATGACAGCACCATGCGACCGCCTAAGGTCGCCCGGCCACAATATATATATGTATATATATATTATATGTAGATATACACACACATACACAGCTTGGGAATGTCTGGCCGTGGTGGCCGTTGTGGTGAACTTGGCCCACAGTGCTATTCTAGGCTGTGACTTTCTCTTGTTCTGGAATTTGTGGGAGAATAAACAGGGTCGAGTGTATAAGGGTGTACCTCTTGTAAATGGTATATGTGAAAATGGTGATATGTCCGCCCAGGTACAAGGAAAAACAGATACGTTTCCATGGTCAGTCCTGGCGGGGGAGCCAGAGGAAAACCCCTCTGAGCTGGAGTTCTCTTCCTTGCCAGTATTGAGGGTGGACTTTGGTACTGAACAGCTGAGGAACCCTAACCTGGTAAATGCTTGGAAAAGCATTAAGATAATAGATGGTAAACCCCAGGAACCATGTGAGTAGGAGTAGGTCTACCCTCACAGTGATCTACTATACCGGTTGAAAAAAGACGCTAACCGAGGTGGTTGAGCAGTTGATGGTACCCCGATCACATTGTTTTGTAGCTAGCCCACTCCCATGTGCCGGGAGGACACTTAGGGGTGGAGAAAACCAGAGAAAGGGTGGAGTGTAACTTCTACTGGCTGGGAATCTATAGAGCGATTGAGTAATTTTGCCAATCTTGCCCGGAGTGCCATATTAACACACCTAGGCCATATTTTCGGAGCCCCCAATTCCTCTTCCAATAATAAAGGTCCCCTTCGAGTGGATTGGCATGAATCTGGTAGGACCTCTTCTTAGTCGGCCAGGGGACATCTTAGTGGTCCTAGACTATGCCACTCGCTATCCCGAGGCCATCCTCCTTAGGAACACCTACTTGAAAGGTATAGCGAAGGAGGTGTTTCAGATCTTCATCCGCACTGGAATCCCAAAGGAGATCCTACCTGACCAGGGCACCCCCTTCATGTCCAAGGTGACCAAGGAACTTTGCTGGCTTCTAGACATTACCCACCTTCGTACCTCGGTATATCTTCCCCAGATCGATGGTCTGGTGGAGAGTAGTGAAATCTCCCAGATTTTCACTAAAATCTTGGTTCCATGATGAAGAGATTATTTCCATTAAAATCTTATCAATAATCGACATCACGGATCCCAATCGCGCCATTTTCAGCACTTCCTGTAATTTTGGTGCCAAGCCAATCCGCGCAGAGCACGGGGTGGGGGGTGAAGAACGTCACCAGTGGGGTGTGTAGGGATCTCATTGTATGCTGAAATCACATGACCTCGTTTTATCTATGTCACTGCACTTCCTGCTCAGCCGCATTAGCTTCCACACAGCGAACAGAAAGGATAGCTGTCTCTCTGCTCAGCTTTTTTCAAAGCTGGTAGAGACTATTTGCCAGCATTTTTACTATTGAAAAGGATCTTTAATAGATTTGTTAGCTAAGGATACAGCAAGATTAGAGAATTCTAGTTAGTATTAGTTAGAGATTTGGAAACCGCTCCAGTGCTCTGAACGGTTCAGGGGGGCAGACCTTTCATCAGACATATTTCTCCTCTCAAGCCACTGTGAAAAAGCACCAAATTTTATTTCTGCATTGCCAGCGGCTACCAGAGACTGAGTTACGGGAGTCCCTGAGTTGTGGGGGGCACGTCAGCATTTATACTACTCATATTTCTCGTCTCAAACAACAGTGAAATGGCACCCAATTTTATTTTTGCGTGGCGAGCCTTAGTGTCTTGACTAAGATGCACCACATATCCAGTTTACTGTTGTGGATGTTAATTCCAGCTTCAACTAACCTGTTTGGGTGTAAAAATGAACCTGGTGTTCCTCTCTCATAGACTTTAATGGGAATCGGAGATTAATCGCAATCAAGGATCGAAAACAGGCGAGATGATTCCACAAAATCTGAAATTGACTCGAAGCAGATTATTGGCCGAATCGCTCATCACTAGTGAAGAGGTTTAATGAAACCCTGAAGGGCATGTTAAAAAAGATGGTGGATAAGGATGGAACCGCCTGCTACCCTACCTGATGTTCTTTATATGGGAAGTTCCACAAACATCCACAAGGTTCTCAACTTTTGAGCTCCTATATGGTAGACATCCCAGGGGACTCCCTGACATAGCCAAAGAGACATGGGAACCAGAGACTAACCCATATAGAAGGGTAATTGAGCACATCGCTGAGATGCAGGATAGAATTGTTGCAGTCCTGCCCATTGTCAAATAGAACATGCAGCAGGCCCAAGAAACCCAGGTCTGAGTGTATAACAGGTCAGCAAGGGTCAGAGTGTTTCACCCAGACGACCGTGTGCTATTGCTTGTATCAACGGTTGAGAGTAAGGTCCTGGCGAAATGGCAAGGTCCCTATGAAATCAGAGAGAGGGTTAATGAGGTGAATTATAAGGTGTTCCAGCCAGGTAAAAGGAAACCTTATCAAATCTACCATGTCAACCTAATCAAGCCCTGGAAGGACCGAGAAATTCTCATGGTAGTAAGGGAGCATAGGGGTACCTCATATATAAATTTACCACCCACCCATCCATACGTCTGAGTCTTTGTCAGACAGGGGCAGGAAGTTAGAGAATTCCTACAAAGGAGCCGACGGGTCTTTTCGGAAATGCCAAGCCGTACTATTAAACATGACATCATTACAGAGCCCGGTCAGAAGGTACGATTAAGACCAAATAGGATCCCTGAAGCCCAGACACAAGCGATCGCAGAAGAAGTTAAAAAGATGCTAGCCCATAGGGTAAAAAACAAAATATCAAAATTTGATACCCTATGCCCCGGGTCGAATAATTGGTTGAGAGGTTGTGACCCGCAAGGTATATCAGCACGTTAGACCTCACCAAAGGCTATTGGCAGGTTCCCCTCACAAATGAGACAAAGGAAAAATGCTTTTTCCACCCCAGAGGGACATTTTCAGCATGTTGTCCTTCCCCTTGGCCGTCATGGGGCTCCTGCTATGTTCCAGAGGTTGATGGACCTCATCCTGCAGCCCCATAAAGAATATGCGGCTACATATTTGGATGAAGTGGTGGTATTTAGTACAGCCTGGAAGTCCCACCTAACCAAGGTACAAGTGGTCCTGGACGCAATAAGGGCAGCAGGCTTAAGCGCCAACCCAAATAAGTGTGCCATAGGGCTAGAGGAGGCTCGCTATCTCGGGTATGTCAATGGGAGAGGGGTCATCAAGCCCTAAATGGATAAAATTGAGGCAATTAAAAATTGCCCTCAACCGATTTCAAAGAAGCAGGTCAGAGCCTTTTTAGGTATTGCAGGGTAATATAGGAGGTTCGTACCAGGTTTTGCCTCCATTGCCTCTTACTGACCTCACAAAACCGACAAAGTCCACTACCCTGAAATGGAACCAGGACGCTGAACAAGCCTTTCTAAAATTAAAGGAGGTACTCTGTGAGAGACCCGTACTTATCACGCCCAACTTTAAGAAAGAGTTTGTTGTCCAGGCAGATGCTTCTGAAGTGGGCTCAGGTCTGTCCTGTTGCAACAAGTCGAGGGAGAAGAACAACCCATAGTGTAGCTCAGCAGGAAGCTGTCGGTGGCAGAGAAAAATTATTCCATAGTGAAAAGATAGTGCCTGGCTCTTAAGTGGGCTATAGAGTCTCTGTGGTACTACCTGGTAGGGAGACCATTTAGAGTGATCACTGACCTATCTCTTTTAAAATGGATGGCCCAAAATAAAGGGGAAAATGCATGGGTCACCCGGTGGTTCCTGCCCCTACAGGATTTAAGTTCTGTGCAGAACTTCGCCCCAGGTCACAACAAGCCAACGCAGAAGCGTTGTCACAGGTGCACAGCTTCATGGCCCAAGGTTCTCCCTCCCACAGGTCTAAGCAGAGGGGGGGGGATATGTAAGGCATCAGCTGTGTAGGTCTGCAATGGTGTTTATATCTCAGCCTGGTTCTTGGCATATACCTGGAGGATCTCAGAAACATATCACTAAGGAATGGAGCTTTGGTGAGGTGGTAAGCCAATTAGATAGGTGTCAGCGGCATCAGGCAATTGACACACGTTTAGTGTAGAGTTTAGTATGGCTTCTAGCCATTCCAGGATGGCTTTTCATTGGGAATAAGATATGTTTTGGGTGGGTGCTTACTCCCCATGTTCCACGCCAGGATTAACCCGCCCTATTTAAAGTCAGCAGGTCAGCTGTCTAGGGATGGCTGCAACTCTGGTCTAGGCATTTGGCTGGAGAAGCATTACATTGAGGAGGCCAGTGTCTGCTACACCAATTACACTTGGCTAGAAAGGTGTTAGTGAGGGAACTGCACCTGTAATAGTAAGTGCTCAGATGAGCAGGAGTTTTGTTTTGTATATTGCTGTCCTTGTGTTTGTTATTGCTACACATGTGCTTTCTACAATAAACATCTGGAAGGACACACACATGTATATATATATATATATATATATATTATATATATATATATATATATATATATATATATATATTATATATATATATATATATATATATATTATATAGTGTGTTTAAAAGTTAGGCTCCATTCCTAACATCACATCAAGTTTCGGCCATGCGTCATTTTGACATAAGTTCCACATTTGGATACATTTTATGTGTCGGGCGTAGCTTATACCACAAGACATAGAGCTAATTAGGCTCAAGAGAAACCATGTTAGCTCTGTATTCTCCCATTTTTCCATTGGGATGTGTTTGGGGACACTGCTGTCTTAACAGCATTATGGGTCCACAGGGCCGTACCTAGGGGTGGGCGAGGCGGCCGATTGGGACTCCGCTCACTCGAGGGGGGCGCCTCGGCTGCCCGCCTCTCCCGCCCAGCGATTAGCCTCTGACTCTGCACGGCCGTTGTAAAACTGCTGGCACAGGGAGGAGGCAGAAGGGATCGTTCCCCTCCTGCTTCCTCCCTTGTATGTACAGCGCTCAGTCAGTGCTGTACATACACAGCAGCGTTGAGGGGCCGCACGGCTTTCACCACGCCCCCTGCGACACTGAGTCTCGGCTCCTGTCCCAGGAGACCCCAGGAGCTGAGTGCTGGGTGTAAGCGGCATGATGATGTCATGCTGCTTACACTGATTACCAGCTTCCGGACCTGCCAGCGCTGCAGGGATCATGGAAAGTTGAGTATGTTTTTTTTATTTTATTATCATTAGCTATAGGGGGCAACTAACTGGCTACAGGGGGCTAGTATCTGGCTACAGGGGCCAGTATCTGGCTACAAGGGGCTGCTACATGGCTACATGGGCAACTATCTGTCTACAGGGGGCAGTTATCTGGCTACAAGGGGGTATTACATGGCTACAGGGGACTACTATCTGGCTACAGGGGGCTACTATCTGGCAACATGGGGAAGCTATCTGGCTACAGGGGCAACTATCTGGATACAGGAGGCTGCTACATGGCTACAGGGGAAGCTATATGGCTACAGGGGGAAGCTATATGGCTACAGGGGTATTAGATGGCTACAGTGGGCTACTATCTGGCTACAGGGGCAGGTATATGGCTACAGTGGAGTATTACATGGCTACAGTGGGCTACTATCTGGCTACAGGGGGCTACTATCTGGCTACAGGGGAAACTATCTGGCTACAGGGGGTTATTACATGGCTACAGGGGGCTACTATCTGGCTACAGAGGGCTACTATCTGGCTACAGGGGGCAGCTATCTGGCTACAGGAGGGTATTACATGTCTACAGGGGACTACTATCTGGCTACATGGGGCAGCTATCTGGCTACAGGAACAACTATCTGGCTAGAGGGGGGTATTACATGGCTACAGTGGGCTACTATCTGGCTACAGGGGGCTGCTAAATGGCTACAGGGGACTGCTAGATGGGGCAAATAACTACCTGCAGGGGCCTATATAACTACATAGTTGGGATCTATATTTCTACTTGTTGGGGAGCCTATATAACTACCTATCTGCTTAATAGGGGACTAACCTTCGGCACTTTTACTGCTTGGGGTACAAGGGGGTAATTATTACTATTTGGGGCGTTAGAAATGGAGAGTTATACAGAGATAGGAATTCATAGAGAAGTGCTGATAAATTGAGGAGTCTAAGATAGTTGTTTTGTAAATTCTACAGTGAAGAGTCGTGGCTGGGAGAAGCTGTCAGGGCGGCCTGGGACAGATGGAGTAAAAGAGGAAGAGAACAACTCTTCAGAGACATCTTCTGTAAGTGCCTTGATGTAACTTTACTGTAATCCCTTATATGTCTGCAGAGCCTGTGTACAGCTGGTATCCACTACTGTATGGTCACTGTATGACAGTAATATTGGTTGCAGTATAATGGTTTGCGTTCAGTAAATGTATGGTGTATTATTAAGGCACTATGTGGGGATGATATGTGGTCATGGTGTTGTGGTATTATTCAGTCACTATGTGCTGGTGATATGTGGTCATGGTGTGGCTGTATTATTCAGTCACTATGTGGTGGTGATATGTTGTCATGGTGTCGTGGTATTATTCGGTCACTATGTGCTGGTGATATGTGGTCATGGTGTCGTGGTATTATATGATATGTGGTCTTAGTAGTGTAAAGTATATAGGTCATGCACACCATATGAGGGGTATGGAAAAGTGGGTGCTCTGGTATAAAAGGTCAAAAGACCAACATATCTGTAGGTAAAGGTATACGCCAAAAGTTGTGAAAGAAGCGATATATTTATTTACAAAGCAAATAGTATCATGCCAGGTTGCTCCATACAAATGAATAAATCAAAGATAATCTGATTACTGCAAAGAATTCAGAATAAGTGTATCATGAGAAGTAGGATGCAGATGTCAGTGTGATGTTTTGGCTGGCAGGCCTTTATCAAACAACATCTAGAATAAAACATAAAATCAGTGAATATACGATATACTGGCAGTAATAAAGACGAGGATAGAAGGAGGAGGGAGAGTGAAAAGATTGAGAGATAAAGGGAGGGAGAGGGGGGCAAGAGGGGGACAAATAGGAGAAAGGTCAGATGGCAAGATGAAAGAGGAAAGGATAAGTGGGAGGGAGAAACAAAGGAGGGAGTAAGGGGGGATAAAGAGAATATGGGAGATAGTAAAGTACAATAGGAGAATAAGTGGGGACAAAGAATTTACCTGTTGTAAATAGGAGAAGGTAAAATGGGAGGCAGCTGCAGCAAAAGGTGGATGTAAAATGTTATCTGCTGAAAAGAAAAAAGGGGGCAAAGTGAGTAGACCACTGGGGTAAAATGGGATATCGGCAATGGATAGTGTATTACCTGGAGGTAAGGGGGAGTCCGTGTCAAACGGCGAGGAAGAGTTCTAGAAGAAGGAGAAATAAGGATGAGTAAGTACAAGGTGGTAACCTGAAATGAATGGGTTGGGAAGGGGTAGAGGACATTGGTACTATTAGCCTTGGGATTCTGGTTTTGTATAGCAATGTTATTTGGTAACTGTATGACTATTTTTTTGTCGTTTTATACGTAGCACATTGTCTTAAAGCCTTTTGTATATTTTGGCTTTGGTTGATGGTGATGCACTGTGTTGCATTGTGGCGCATTATGTTATGGGGGAGGGGCAAAATTTCTTCGCCTCGCCCTGCGTGCAAGTTAGACTAGGAACGGCCCTGGGGCACCTGGGCAGAGCTGGGCACTGAGTCCCACAAAAAACACGACCACTCACAGGTATATATACATAACTTATAACCTACAACACTACCATATAGAGACCATATAGTGGTCAGATACCAGCTCAGGAATAACCTACAAGACCGCCATGAAAAAAACACAGAATGGTCAGACACTGGCTCAGGTCATCATCACAGGACAGTAACTACAGCAGTGATCTAACCGAGACACAAAATAACCCCTGACATCCAGGGACTCACAGGAGACATCCTATCTGAACCGTCTTTCTCTGAATCGTTCTTTTTCCCTTTTCTTCAACTTGTCTAGACCATCATGATGACTTCTCCCGGCCACAACTCGTCCCTGCAGAATGTAACACACTAACAGCTTAGACTTCTCACTTAATCAGCACTTCACTAACGATTCCCACCTCTGTTTTGGGCACCCCACATTAAGTAAATAGGTAGTAATGTTGCCCACCATTAAGTAGGTAGTTTTAAACTCCCAGTAAGAAGATATACAGCTCATTGTAGGTTATAAGCCCCCTGTCGGATATATGGCTCCCTGTAGGATATATGGCCCCCTGTAGGATATAGGCCCCTGTAGTTTATAGGCCCCCCTGTAGGTGATATATCCCCCCTGTAGGTGATATAGCCCCCCTGTAGGTGATACATCCTCCCTGTAGGTGATATAGTCCCCATGTAGGGGATATAGCCTTTGTGTAGGTGATATAGCTCCCCTGTAGATAAAAAATAATTTAAAAATGCTATTTAGCTTTCCGCGCTCCCCCGTCGAGGACCCCACGCCGGGACATGGCTCCCGGGATTATCTAGGCCGGAAGCCTATGGGTTATTGGCCTAGGAAGTATAGCAGCGCAGGAGGCGATGACATTGCCTCCTATGCCACTTAAAGACATGGCCGGTCTGGGCCTGCACATCGACATGCTACCCAGACCCGCCGCAGGGGCTGAGTCACGCCACTCTGTAGGGCAGGCGGCTGCCCGGGAGGGCCCCAACCGCCTACTCTGCCTGATGTAAGAGACGGCCCTGTGTGGGGATACATTTTTCAAGGTATTATGTGATATATACCCTGTGTCCCAGCAAATAAGACAGTGTCTTATATTACTTTTTGCTCCTAAAGACGAGCTAAGACTTATTTTTAGGGGATGTTTTATTTTTCCATGAACAAGAAGTCACATTTATTGCTCAACAAAAAATCAACATGTATTAATATACTGTAGTGATTTCTTCACAAACATCAGCATAAGCAGCCAAACTCTGAATTGCATCAAAAAATGCACTAGGTCTTATTTTCGGGGGATACCTTATTTTCGGGGAAACAGGATATACAATATTATATAATATATATATATATATATATATAATATATATATATATAATATATTTATATATATATTATATATATATATATAATATATACATACATACATACAAACAATAAACCAGTTTCTATATAATGATATACAAAGAAATTCTATTTTATTAGATGAGGATAATACACTGTGTTACATAAGATCTTTATGTGAGAGACTGCCTCTCCTAAGCATATGTTTCTGTACAGCTAGTGATGGGAGCAGCACTGAGGCTGTGAGGAGCAGAGGGGGCGGGGCTTTCCATCACAGCTGGGAGGAAGCGGCTGTTGTGGTAAATGTAGTTTTCAAGCAGTGGGCTGTTTTGCCAAGTTTTATCAATACAGGTTCAGGAGACAGCTTTAACCCCTTAAGGACCCGGTGCTTTTTTGTTGTTGACACGTTCGTTTTTCCCTCCTCGCCTTCCCAGAGCCATAACTTTTTTATTTTTTCACCTACATAGTCATATAAGGGATTTATTTTGCGGGAAAAGATGTACTTTCTAATGGTGTTATTCACTGTACTATAGAATATACTGGGAAACCGTAAAAAAATTCCAAGTGGGACAAATTGTGAAAAAAAACGTATTTTTGCCATGTTTGCGGGTGTCTTGCCGTTATGTCGTTCAAACTTCGGTAAATATAATGTGTTATCTGTATTCTACAGGTTGATATGCATCTGACAATACCAAACATGTAGGGTTTCCGTTATGTTTTGGTACCGTAAAAAAATTCCAAACTTTTTTTATTTTTTTAATTAGCGGCGCCAGTTTGTGCGACCAATAACTTTTTTTGGGGTGCATTTTTTGCGGGCTGAAGTGCACTTTTTATCGCTAGCAGTTTGGAATGCATGCGACTTTTTTGATCACTTTTATTCCATTTTTAAGTGACGTAAAATGACCAAAAAACGCAATTTTGGTGTTTGGAATTTTTTTCTTCTACGGTGTTCAGCGTACGGGATAAATGATGTTATATTCTTATAGATCGGACTTTTTCAGCAAGGCGATATCAAATATGTGTAAGTTTTTTATTATTTTATTGTTTTTATTTGTAAAATGGGGAAAGAGGGGTGATTTGAACTTTTAATACTTTTTTTTGTACTTTAAAACTTTTATTTTTTTTTTACTTTAACATTGAGGCCACCTAAGGTACTTGACCACTAGGTGGCGCGATCGTCAATACAGTCTAATGCATTACAAAGACAATGCATTAGACTGTACCAAGATGGCGGTTTCCCCACTTCCTCTCTGCGGACAGAAGTGGGGCAAACCAGGACATGGCAGTGACGGGAGCCTTCACAAGGCTCTCTGCTGCCATGTCCGGGTGTCGGATTGCTGCAGCTATGCCGCGGCGATGCCGATTGCCCTGAGGATCTGTGCGCGGCACCGATTTTCATTCATTCAGACGCCACGGCCATCTTTGCAGCGGCATCTGAAGGGTTAAACAGTGCGGGTGGGTGACGCTGCCCGTTCGCGCTGTAACGGCCGGGTGTTAGCGGCGATTAGCAGAGCGATCCCCCTGCAACGCCCCTTAGTGGCCCTGGGACGGCTCGTCAATAAGGATTTAACACAGTTTAATTTTTACAGTAGTCCAATAATAAATCAAGTATGATAAAAATATAATAACATAACTACAGGAAATAGTGTGATATTTTGTACAGTTGTAAAATAAAAATGGTTATTTACAGAGGTTTGTAGTACTTACGGGACATCACCTGGAGTATTGCATCATCGTGTCCGAAACATCAGTCATGAGAAGTGAAAATGGCAAAGACCGAGAACTCTCAGGAAACAACACCATGTAGACGTCCCTCACATGGGAACAGAGCTTCTGGTGTTCACCCACAGCTTGATAGCTTTATATGTTATTTAAACAAAATGGCGGACACAACCTAATGCTGTGTCTGCTTAAAAACTGCAAAGGTGTTATTTGTTTATCTTACTTTCTTACCATGGAGTGGCCGGCTCCAGCGTTCACAATACAATACACAAAAATAGCTTTCAGACCAATGACCACAAGCCAGAAAAATATACATTTAATGAAGATAAGCTTGTGATATAGATTAGCTTGTATACGGGCGTGGTCTGAAACCAGATGTTGCCAGAAGTGCTTTTAGTGAACTCGTCTGGAACATTCAGACACTGCCACTGGCACTCCAGTCCCATTGATAGCTTTTTATAGCTGGCTGGCATCATACACAGGAGCCCACAGAAGCTTCCATTCTGCAGCAGTCATACCTCAGCAGCTGGTGAATACTGGTGTTCTACTGTGGCTTGCTGTTGCTGCTGGTCTCATTACACTGCCCACAAGCCAAGAGGTACTCACCAAGAGGATCTCTATGCTCCACTACACACCATCTGGAGATATACTGAAAATAAGGTCTGTTATGATTTGCGTTCTATCTGTGCTCCAGAACCCTGGTTACTAATCCACTAAGCTCTCCTGCCACCATACACAACTGAAGGGCCCTCCGGTTCTCTGCCTACCCGATAAGTGCATTACTGGCATCTCATCTGTTCAGCTGCAGATAAAGTTCGCTCTGGTCCTATTTCAACAGCGATTACACCCACAACTCTGTCCTTATACTGCAGCCCTGGTATTTTTATCCCACTGCAGACACTCACCTCATTGTCTGCATTCATCAAGACTCTGTTATCTGCTGCCTCTCAGCAAAGTTAGTAAAATCAAGCACAGACCTGTCCAGCTCTTCTATGCTGGGTCTCTGCTGATGTTATCAGCCAAAGCCTGAATTTCTATCTGTTGTTGTTGTTACAAACTTCTGCCTACAGTGGTCAACCTAAACCGATTCCTATACATTGACTATCTAACCAATGCATCACAATCTATTTTGGCTACAGTACTTCTGATTTTAAAAATTGCTTTGAAACAAAAAAAAAACAGGGGGGGGGAATTAATATTACATATCTGTTCCACCTAATCTCCTTTACAATGGGAGGTACTGCCAGAAAGAATCCTAAAAATAAAACAAGCAAAGTTACCAGAATTTTTTCCTTCCACATCTCAAAACAAGTCATCAACTAAGAGGGGCTTGCAGTACCTCCCTTTACCTTCAACGCCTTCATCCAGGGCAGAATCAGTTGATCTAGAACAACAAGAAAATCTAGAGAGCAAGCCTCTCAGTCTCAACTTTATATCAGCTCTTCTCCTCATCAGAACCACTCTTCACTGAGATCTAAAGCAAATAATGTTCGATCTTAAAGAGAACCTGTCACATAGTTTATGCCTCCCTTTCTGAGGGCAGCACAAGCTAGTGACAGACATGCTGTTTCCAGCGCTGTGTCCCTTTTTCTGTAAGATGCTGTAGTTTTAGAGTATTTAGAGTAGTGCTGTCCTCAGAAAGGGGGGCATAACCTATGTGACAGGTTCCCTTTAAGCAAGATTTTCAGTCATTGGCATCTTGTACAGAACACATTGAAAATAAAATGTCAGATTTTGCAAAATCGCATAATCATCTTATTGATGCCAATGTGGCCACAGAAGAGAAAGTACAAAGATTAGCATCTAAAGTAATAAATCTGGAAGATAGATTGAGACATAATGTCAGAATTAGAGGCATTCCAGAAAACATGACACCAGACCATCTTCTTATCTCACCGACTTAATGGTGCTGACTCTTTCCCATTGTACCAAGCAAGATTTAACGATCGACAGGATCCATAGGATCCCCAAACCCAGGAACTTACCAGAACAAATTCCAAGAGATATTATTGCCTGCATCCATTTTTACAATATTAAAGAGGACTTCCTAAGAGCTCTCCGGAAATCCACTACACTACCTGAGCGTTTCCAAGCTATTTGTCACGTTCGTGTCATCTGGCTCTGGTCGTCGGCGAAGGCCGCTGCGACCATAACTGCGGCCTTACTTTTTCTTGTGTGAACACTGTCTTCCTTCTGGGACTCTAATTGAATCCTGGCCAACGCCCGTGGCCAGGAACTTTCCAGCACTCTCTGGGTTAATCTCACTCTCAGTGATTGACAAATTCTGCTTCCTATCACCTCGGCTCTCTTTCCTCCCCTTCCCTATTTATAGCCACCACTTCCTTCTATCTTTGCCTGCTATAGGTTTTTTCCCTGTAGTTCGCCGTGTTTGCTTCCTTGTTCTATGCTCTCCTGACCTTTGGCTTTGGACCCTGGTTTTCCCCCTCTGTCTCACGTCTCTGTACCACGTTGCCCGTACTGATGCCGACTTTGGACTGCCCCCCGGTTACCCTCTTGTCTCACGCCTCTGTACCTCGTTGCCCGAACTGTTGCTGACTTTGGACCGCCTGACTACTCTTTTGTTTGTTGTCTGCTTGTCCTGTCTGTGTCACACTTATAACAGTGCAGCTATCAGTCTTCTGGTTGGGGCCGGCCTGTTAAGGAGTCGGGTTCCCCAAAAGGCAGGGACAGGGGCTGGGATCAGAGTCAGGGCCCACTTGTCTGTGTGTGTGTCCCTGACCAGTCCCTGACATTACTGTCACGTTCGTGTCATCTGGCTCTGGTCGTCGGCGAAGGCCGCTGCGACCATAACTGCGGCCTTACTTTTTCTTGTGTGAACACTGTCTTCCTTCTGGGACTCTAATTGAATCCTGGCCAACGCCCGTGGCCAGGAACTTTCCAGCACTCTCTGGGTTAATCTCACTCTCAGTGATTGACAGATTCTGCTTCCTATCACCTCGGCTCTCTTTCCTCCCCTTCCCTATTTATAGCCACCACTTCCTTCTATCTTTGCCTGCTATAGGTTTTTTCCCTGTAGTTCGCCGTATTTGCTTCCTTGTTCTATGCTCTCCTGACCTTTGGCTTTGGACCCTGGTTTTCCCCCTCTGTCTCACGTCTCTGTACCACGTTGCCCGTACTGTTGCCGACTTTGGACTGCCCCCGGTTACCCTCTTGTCTCACGCCTCTGTACCTCGTTGCCCGAACTGTTGCTGACTTTGGACTGCCTGACTATTCTTTTTGTTTGTTGTCTGTTTGTCCTGTCTGTGTCACACTTATAACAGTGCAGCTATCAGTCTTCTGGTTGGGGCCGGCCTGCTCTACTGTCAGGGACTGGTCAGGGACACACACACAGACAAGTGGGCCCTGACTCTGATCCCAGCCCCTGTCCCTGCCTTTTGGGGAACCCGACTCCTTAACAGGCCGGCCCCAACCAGAAGACTGATAGCTGCACTGTTATAAGTGTGACACAGACAGGACAAACAGACAACAAACAAACGAGTAGTCAGGCGGTCCAAAGTCAGCAACAGTTCGGGCAACGAGGTACAGAGGCGTGAGACAAGAGGGTAACCGGGGCAGTCCAAAGTCGGCACGTAGGGCAACGTGGTACAGAGAGTGAGACAGAGGGGGAAAACCAGGGTCCAAAGCCAAAGGTCAGGAGAGCATAGAACAAGGAAGCAAATACGGCGAACTACAGGGAAAAAAACCTATAGCAGGCAAAGATAGAAGGAAGTGGTGGCTATAAATAGGGAAGGGGAGGAAAGAGAGCCGAGGTGATAGGAAGCAGAATCTGTCAATCACTGAGAGTGAGATTAACCCAGAGAGTGCTGGAAAGTTCCTGGCCACGGGCGTTGGCCAGGATTCAATTAGAGTCCCAGAAGGAAGACAGTGTTCACACAAGAAACAGTAAGGCCGCAGTTATGGTCGCAGCGGCCTTCACCGACGACCAGAGCCAGATGACACGAACGTGACACTATTGCTATCTTTCCCGACTTATAAGCAATGACTATGTTAAAACACCGGCCACATGTATGAAAACTGTTTAGGTCTAAAACTCACTTTTTTACCCATAGGTTACTTTTTTGCCCATAGATTACTATGGGCAAAAAAGTGAGTTTTAGACCTAAACAGTTTTCATACATGTGGCCCCGTAAGAGTTCCAAGTTTACACAAAAATAGTAAGAGAAAAAAATCTACAGATGGGGCTTTCCAGTAAAGTTGATTATCACAAAAGATGGCTCTCAACATGTCTGCAACACTCCAGAAGAAGCCCGTTTGGTGCTTAGTAGCTGGTATCTCCTTTCTTCTACTGACTCTAGCCCAGTTAGAAAAAGTCAGTCAAGACCCAACATGATATCACCTCTTTGGTCGGATACTTCTTCCAAGAAAAGGTCACGTGCAGTGGACTGAGTTACAAATATCCTTTATTTGATTTTTCTCTTTTTAGGAGTCTCCCGGTCTCTCCTATCTTGTTCTCAGGTTCAAGACAGGACTTGCCTCATCTTATATTCTTTCTCAGGAAAAAGCTGGTTGTCATAATATTTTTCTTTGTTGTTATTCCTTTTTCTAGTTCTTGTTATTGTTTAGTGGATAACTTTGATTTATTGAATCTAAGGAGACTATGTCGAATGATTTCTACACCCTCCTGCTTTCTTTTATCTGCTCATATCTTGCGCTGTTTTATACACAATGTCAATTAAATTTCTTAACTTCAATGTGAGGGGTCTGAACTCCCCATTCAAACGCTCCTTGCTGTGGAGGGATGTAATGAAATCTAATGCAGACATACTTTGTCTAAAAGAAACCTAACACCTCTTGATGCTCCAAGATTCAATGCTTTACCCATATTTGCCGAGCTAATTCCTCTCATAAAAAATTCGGAGGTTCAATTCTTATTAGAAATTCTCTTTACTTTCAGCATATTGATTCCATTATAGACCCTGAAGGACGATATGTCATCTTAATTTGTGTACTGAACTCAAAAATTTACACTATAGTCTCTCTCTATGCCCTTAATAAACGCTAGATTCTGTTCATTAAAAAAGTAATCTCCACAGCATGAAACGTGAGAAGGGGATGTCTAATATTGTGTGGTGACTTTAATTCTGTGATTTGTAAAGACATAGACAGATCTAGGCCTAGAGACTCTTGTGTTAATGATCTTCAATCCCTTTTATTAGAAGAAGATCTCCATGACATCTGGCGACATATTCACACAACAGAAAGAGATTACACATTCTATTCTAACCCTAAATCTGTCCACACTCATATAGATTTTTTCTTGGTGGACAGGATCATTTTAGATCAGTTTCTCTCATCAGAATTTGGTTGTATTACTTGGTCAGACAATTCACCAGTAGCTATGGTGATTTCCAATCCTCTCTTCCCCACCCGAAAATCCCTTTGGAGACTAAACAACTCCTTCTGAAAAATGCCTCCCATATAACTTATATTAGGTCCCAACTGCAGCAGTTATTCTCTATTAACACACTTTCTGTCTCCTAACCCTCTGTCTTGTGGTGCGCCCACAAAGGATTCATACGTGGAGTCTTTATCCAATTAGCGTGCAAAGAGAAAAAGAAACGTCAATCTAAACTCAATTCTCTCCTCTCTGACATTAGGAAAACTGATGCTGAATTTAAAATCAACCTTTATTCAGATTAAAAAGATTGTTTGCTTAATCTCAGGAATGAGTTATGCTCTCTATATTTATACCAACATGAACATAACATGGCAAAATTAAAATGACGTTTTTACATTCAAGGGGACAAAGCTAGTTAATTATTGGCTAACAGGATTAGGCTCCAACATGCAAAAACTAAAATAACTCTTTATCAAAACCGTTCCCTTGCAGATTTAGGTTTCTGTATAGATTATTTAGGTATTGAAGTTACTACCTCACCAGATCAAACTATCAAATTAAATTATAATGACCTATATCAGTCACTAGACTCAGAAATTAAACATCTTCAACTTTCTTGGATAGCTCAGATCAATATTTAAAAAATGTCATTACTACCAAAATTTATTTATACCTGTAGTTCAATCCCATATTTTCTCCTGATCCCACTATTACACAAATTTCAATCATTCCTCCCAAATTTGTATGGAACGGCAGAAAAGCACGAATTAAAAAGGAGATTCTCTTTTTCAGCCATAAAAAAGGTGGAATGGCAATGCCTAATCTTAAAGCTTACAATATTGCCATTCTGCTAGATCAAGCCATATTTCTCTGGCAGGCCTCTGATGCTGCAATATGGATTACTCTAGAAGCCTCCTATTTTACCCCTTGACCAGTCAGTTTTTATCTTCGTTCTTCTTTACTAGGCGCCCCCATCCCTCCATCTAAACTAAGACCTCTAGCTGATCTATTCAAGCTTTGGTCCACGGTGGTCATATCAAACTCATGGCTTCATATTAAAAAAAATGTCCTACCTATTGAATCCCGAGCATGCTGGAATTTACAACTTTCCTTTACATCTTGGAAAACTCATAAACTGACCTCCGTTGACCAATTATATCAGGGGGATGATTTGATGTCCTTTACTGATCTTTCCTCTACCTTTTCCCTACCAAAATCAATACTCTTTCAATAACTACAACTCAATATTTATTACAATCTATTGCATGGCAAGATACTCCTAAAATTCTTATGGACTTCCACAATTTCATTTTTGGCAAACAAGGTTACACAAAAGGCTTATCCTTGACATACAAAATGTTAACCAACAACACTACACAATCAAGATTCCCCCCATGATCAAATGGAAAAAAGAATTTCCCCTTGAGTCTTGGTACACAGCTTCCCAAAATTCCTTAAGCTCTCAAAATGTCTTTACCATAGGGAAACAATGCGGAAGATACATCTTAGATGGTACTTGCCCCCAATTAGATTGACACATATGTTCCCGAACTCATCGGATCTGTGTTGGAAAAGGTGTGGTCTGCAGGGCTCCTTGCTACATGTCTGGTGGGGTTGCTCTCTGATGAACAATTTCTGGAAGTTCATCACCGGTTTGATTCTAGAAGTGACTGATCTTCATTTTTCTCTGACACCTCAACTAGCTGTCCTAGATATAGGCATTTCTGAGTTCCCGTACCAGTTTTGTATAATTATTTTCCAAATTTTAATCGCAGTGAGAACTGCGATAGCCCATTTGTGGAAAGATCACAGAGCTCCAACACTAGCAGAGGTTATTAGAAGGTCACTGTACATGTGAGTTAAAATTAGCAGATCCTCCTCATATTTGTGCAAAGAAACAGTTGCTATGGTCTCCTTGGACAAATTCACAGCATTATGTCCCCTCGCCTTTTTAATTTAATGGAAATCCCTTCAGATACTTATCTTAAATATAGGATGTTTATCTTAATCTTTGTAGTTGTCCACTATTTTTCTTTGTGTTTAGCTAGGTTAGACAACGTAAAAGTTGCATAAGATTGCCTTTTAGTATGTTATGTCTGTATCTGTTATGATGCATGGTTTTCTTATGTATCTTGATATGCGTGTACATGCGGCTCTCTTCTATTTCAAGAAACATGTTAAGATTAGCTTGTATAATCACAGCTTTAAATACAAAAGAAGATGATCTAAGAACATACATTAAGTCAGATTGTAAAATAAGCCAGAATCTGTGAAAACAGGCTTGTAACTTTGTACCTGAGAAACAAGGAGACATTACAGTGGGTACGGAAAGTATTCCGACCCCTTTAAATTTTTCCCATTTTTTCATTGTAGCCATTTGGTAAGATCAAAAAAGTTCCTTTTTTGCCCATTAATGTACACTTTGCACCCCATCTTGAAAGAAAAAAAAAAGAAATGTAGATATTTTTGCAAATTTATTAAACAAGAAAAACTGAAATATCACATGGTCATAAGTATTCAGACCCTTTCCTGTGACACTCATATTTAAGTCACATGCTATCCATTTCCTTCTGATCCTCCTTGAGATGGTTCTTCTCCTTCATTGGAGTCCAGCTGTGTTTAATTAAACTGATTGGACTTGATTAGGAAAGGCTCACACCTGTCTGTATAAGACCTCACAACTAACAGTGCAAGTCAGAGCACATGAGAATCATGAGGTCTTAGGAACTGCCCAAGGAGCTCAGAGACAGAATTGTGGCAAGGCACAGATCTGGCCAAGGTTACAAAAGAATTGTTGCAGTATTCAAGGTTCCTAAGAGCACAGTGGCCTCCATAATCCTTAAATCGCAGAAGTTTGGGATGACAACAACTCTTCCTCGACCTGACTGTCCAGCCAATCGTGGGAGCAGAGCCATCGTGGGAGCAGAGCCTTGGTGAGAGAAGTAAAGAAGAACCCCAAGATCACTGTGGCTGAGCTCCAGAGATGTAGTAGGGAGATGGGAGAAAGTCAACTATCACGGCAGCCGCAAACCAGTCAAGGCTTTATTGCAGAGGGTGCTTAAGGAAGCCTCTCTTCAGTGCAAGACATATGAAAGCCCGCATACAGTTTGTAAAAAAACACATGAAGGACTCCCAGTCTATGAGAAATAAGATTCTTTGGTCTGATGAGATGAAGATTGAACTTTTTGGTGTTAATTGTAAGCGGTATGTGTGGAGAAAACCAGGCACTGCTCATCACCTGCCCAATACAATCCCAACAGTGAAACATGGTGGTGGCAGCATCATGCTATGGGGGTGTTTTCCAGCTGCAGGAACAGGACGACTGGTTGCAATTGAAGGAAAGTACAGAAATATCCTACATAAAAACCTCTTCCAGAGTGCTCTGGACCTCAGACTGGGCCGAAGGTTCATCTTCCAACAAGACAATGACCCTAAGCACACAGCTAAAATAACAAAGCAGTGGCTTCAGAACCACTCTGTGACCATTCTTGGCTTGCCCAGCCAGAGCCCTGACCTAAACCCAATTGAGCATCTCTGGAGAGACTTGAATAAGGCTGGCCACCAACGTTCACCCACCAACCTGAGGGAACTGGAGAGGATCTGCAAGGAAGAATGGTAGAGGATGCCCAAATTCAGGTGTGAAAAACTTGTTACATCATTCCCAAGAAGACTCATGGCTGTACTAGCTCCAAAGGGTGCTTCTACTCAATACTGAGCAAAGGTCTGAATACTTAAGACCATGTGATATTTAAGTTTTTCTTGTTTAATCAATTTGCAAAAATATCTACATTTCTGTTTTTTTTTTCTTTCAAGATCCAGTGCAGAACTTGTGTACACTAATGAGCAAAAAATTAACTTTTTTGATCTTACCAAATGGCTGCAGTGAAACAAAGAGTGAAAAATTTAAAGGGGTCTGAATACTTTCCGTACCCACTGTGTTTCAATAAGACTTTGAAATACAAGCAGGCTAGAGATTCAAGCTGTGCATTATCATAATTGATGATATACTGTAAATTGATATAAAACAGAAATGATTCACTATAATTTGACTCATAATAGTTATTTGTTCGACTAGCATTACAATCCACCCTTGACTATTTGAAGTCATATTTTATATCCTGGGAATCCATTGTTGCAAAATGCAGAAAACATTGGCCATGATTCTAGGCTGAAAACAAAAATTGTAAAAGTTAAAAAATAGTTTTGTGTGTTGGAATGTAAAAATCTCTCTTTAGTCTGTAGAAGTTGTTATCCTCTGTCTTCTTAGACAGTAAAACAACATGTGTATAATGTTGGATAATGCAGGGATTATTATACCCTCAGGTTGTTCAAAAGAACAAACAAGCTTGTCTCCATCTGTTCCTGTGATGATAGGACTGGGAGGAGGGGGTAGGCGTGCAGACATCAGAGCACCTTGGTAGTATCAATACCGGTGCAAACATGGTGGTCAGTGATCAATACCGGTGCAGACATGGTGGTCAATGCAAACATCAGAGCCTTTTTGCGATATATTGTGTTGTCTGTGGCAACTCTTGGCTACTGTTCTTATGCTCAGTGACATAAGAACAGTAGAGTAGGATTTGCAGTTTGGTCTTCACCACCCCAGCAGTGAATGAATGTCACATTATAGAAGGTTTTTGTAATCCAACACTTGATTGGGACATTCCAACACTGAAGAAAAACTCTGCCCACATTGCCCTTTGAAGCCTTCCAAAATAACAAAAATTAATATTGATAATCTAACCACTGTGTAGATAAGATCCCTATAAAACTCTTATATTGCCATTTGAACTAATAGCACAAAAAAAAAAATGCTGCTCATCATGGAGTGCACAGCATAGTATTCTCCTACTATCACTAGATTTTCCATCAGGTGTCCTCATGTTCCTATTTATGTGATGCAATATATTCACATAATTCATGATTTTATTTCAGCATTAACCATCACATATTATCTGCATTGGTATGAACTGCCCTCTCCAGATCTTCTTTCATGTAATTAGTCACAGAATATTAGAATAAAACCCTTTAATGCTTTTATGTCATATAAACCCTTACTACTAGTGATGAGTGATTACGTTGACTATCGTCATCGGGTCGATAGTCGATATCGGCAATTATCAAGACGATTTCCGATAGTCGATAATAGATTATCACTGATGACCATTAAAGTCTATGGGAAAGGAACAACAACTTTATTCTTACACCCAAACAGGGCTGGAGAAGCTGGAATTAACATCCACAACAGTCAAATGGATACCTGCTACATCTTAGGCAACACACTTAGGTTATAAAAGCACAGAAAAAAAGTCACAGACCATTCAATATCCCTGTCTTGTACCACAGCATGACCCTTAAACCTGCATGACCCATAAATTAAAAAGTGCTAGAAGGAAGTATTATTTGAACCATCATTTTACTTGAACTGGACATTGACTATCCCTGTCCTGGAACGCAGCATGACCCTTAAACGTGTCTGACCCACAGATTAAAAAGTGCCGGGAAAAGGAGTCTTTGTACCACCATTTTAGCTGAACTGGACATTAACTATATCTGTCCTGTACCGCAGTATGACCATTAAACCTGCATGACCCAGATTAAAAAGTGCCGGAAAAAGGAGTCTTTGAACCACCATTTTAGTTTCACTGGACATAGACTATCCCTGTCCTGGGCCACAGCATGAGCCCCAAACCTGCATGACCCCCAGATTAAAAAGTGCCGGAAAAAGGAGTCTTTCAACCATCATTTTAGTTTCATTGGACATAGACTATCTCTGTCCTGGGCCAGAGCATGAGCCCCAAACCTGCATGACACACAGATTTAAAAAATGCCAGAAATAGGAGTCTTTTAACCACCATTTTAGCTGAACTGGACATTGACTAGACCTGTCCTGGGTAACCTACATCTATTCAAGTCTTCCTGTAACTCCCTAGTACAATTCAGAGGAATATTTGTATCAGCTATTTTTTTGCATGCCAGTTTTTTAGTAATTTAATTCTAGAAAAAACATTTTTAAAATAGGATGGAATCCTGCCACATCTTTATTTCAATTTTTTTAAATGTATTAAATGGGTTGTCTCACTACAGGGATTGCTAGCTATGTTAAATATCTTGCAAAAACAAGTCATTTTGCAATATGTGTCCATTAACAGTGTCCTACCTATTCCTGTTTTTGACAGCACCATCACCCTTGAGCCACTTTTGACAATTGTGAAGAACAAATGTCTGTTAGAAACCACATTTTTTTTATAATAGGACCTGTAGTATAGCTGCATTTCACAGCAAAATGCCCCCAAAAATTCAAAACATGACCCTTGAGCCACTTTTGACAATTGTGAAGAACAAATGTCTGTTAGAAACCACATTTTTTTTATAATAGGACCTGTAGTATAGCTGCATTTCACAGCAAAATGCCCCCAAAAATTCAAAACATGACCCTTCAGCCACTTTTGACAATTGTGAAGAACAAATGTCTGTCAGAAACCACATTTGTTTTATAATAGGACCTGCAGTATAGCTGCATTTCAAAGCAAAATGCCTCCAAAAATTCAAAACATGACCCTTGAGCCACTTTTGACAATTGTGAAGAACAAATGTCTGTTAGAAATCACATTTTTTAGAATAGGACCTGTAGTATTGCTGCATTTCAAAGCAGCATGACCCAAAAAAATTATAAAAATGACTTCTCAGCCACTGTTAAAAATTGTGAGGCAGAAATGCCACTTAAAAGCCCCATTTCTGTTACAAAGGACCATGATTATAGCTGTATCTCACAGCACCATGACCCCAAAACCATTGACAATGCGAAAAATTCTAAAGATGAAGTCAGTAAAGGAATAGGTTTTTTGTCATAAAACCCTTTGGGTGTTTTACAGTCCCCTCACAGCAAAACCACCCAAAATGAATTTTTGGGGAATGAGTAAAAATTGAGTAGAAATGATCTTTTAAAAAAAAAGTTTTAAAGAGGCCATTTCTGTTTGAAGAGGAATGTATAGGCCCGGAAACTAATCGGTGACCTGGGAATTGGAGCCACAACATTTTCAGAAAACCCTGTTCATTTTGATGAAAGTCAAACGATCCACATTATCTGGGGAAAAAGCCGGATGCGTTTGTCTGTAATGACTCCCCCCGCTGTGTGAAGGTCACTCGAAAAGACGTGGCTGTGGGGGGAAACAAACCTCTATGGCGTGGCGAGCGAGCTGGGGCCCATTCATCATTTTGGTACCCGGGTCGATTGGGGCCCGGAAACACCCAAAAAATCGGTTTTGAGACGCAGATAGTCGCTGACCTTTTTGATCTTAAGGGTTTTTCTCTGTGTGTTGATTGTGCCCGCATTACATGCTTGGGTGAGGTGGTAAATAAAGATTGCCAGAGGTCCCCCAAATTAGGCTTCTCCCACATTCCTGCTGCTGCTGCTGCCGCTGCAGTTATTTGGCACTCTATATTTTCCGTCGCTGGTTTTTCCACCGTGACTTTTGAAAAAAGTGAAGCGAGCAACGATGTCCCCATTTGATAATCAGCGGTTCCATTTCCCTGCATTTTATCTCTATTTGGGTGGCGGGAAAAGGAAAGTGTGAGTTTTGTTTTGCCCTGGGATAGGAGGGGGCCCACCCAGTTATTTGTTCATTTTGGGGCCCTTAATGCGAGGATATTTTGGGGGAAATGGACATCCAAGCACTATGTGGAGAGGGGAGCCTTGATTTCCAACCCTTGGGTCGAGGGATAGAAAAACTGATTTCCCTATCTTCCTCCCCACCAAAAATTTTCGCGCCAAAACCCCTTCCCCCTCGGTAACGTTTTTTCCAGGAATACCTCCTCCCCCCTTCGCTTCCTCGGCACTGCTTCAACACAGCCCTGACTTGCCTAGTGTTTGCACCCTGAGAGTGTTGCGCCCCCCTTGCATAGCCCTACCCCCCCCCAACCATGCCAAATTGAAGACTGATAAAATTGTGAAACTGTGGGCCTTGTGGATTGAGGAGGAAAGGCTCCGGTCCGCATCTGTGCCCGTCTCCTCCTCCGTGCTGGTGGGAGTGTGTTTCAGAGTGTCCCGATCGTTCCAGAATAAGATCACCAAATGCTCATGCTGACAAGGGCATTGTCCGCAGACCTTTTGGGGCTTCTTCAAAATTGGCAAGGTGGTGCAGAGTCCACTCTTTGGTGGCTCAACACCCCGGGTCCGCCCGCTGCTTGTAGCCCATGTTCACTTGTACTGCGTAATGGTTTGCGTTGGGCCACATGGAGCATGTGGAGGGGGTTTCCCGCGTGTTGCCATTCAAATGGAGGGTTTGCGTGGAGGGCTGAGTGGCCCCAGGCGGGCGAAGGGGGTTGCAAAAGGCGGAAGTGCGAACTCACCCCTCGAGCCTTCCGAAGCGGGCAGTCCAGCCCCCGGGTGCTCTTTAGAAATTTTGGACGAAAAGGTTCATGACATGTGCCAGGCAAGGGAGGCCCCGCCTCCCGTCTTAAAGGGCGGCCCAGAATTTCGCCGTTATCGACACCACCTTGCCGGGCAAAGGTTCTTGTCCCCCACCCGCGCCGGTCTCGTTGTGGAGAGCCGTCCCAGCCCCTGACCTGTGTGTGGACGGTCTAAAAAGACGATTAATTTCAACACGGTGGTTTCTCGGGGCCCGTGATCCCCCAGGGCCCCTTGGGGGGGAAAAGAACCCTGCCCATCCCTGCGGTTTTAAAAGGCGTGCGCCGACCTGAGAGCCCCCTTAAAACCCCCCAGAGACACCCACCCACTCCCCCAATGAGCGTCAAAGGTATAGCGGCCTTTGGGCCGTGTTACTAGCCATGTGTCGGTGGTAGATGGTTTCCAGACAAGATGCAGACAACGCGCTTGAAATTTTAGTGACACGGGGCTGGCCAGGGAGGGACGGTTTTTGGCAAAGAAAACCCTGCTCGGCATCTGGTTTGGGGGGGCAGGCAAGGGGCCATGATGTGGCGGAACCCCATCGTTTCACCAAGTGGAAAGGCAACTTTTCCCAAGGCCAAAAGCCGGGGCAATGCCGACATTAGGCTTTGGCTTTGGGATTTTGGGGTTTTAAAGTGTTTCTTTTGCCCCCAAAAACCTGAACAAAAAACCTGGCTGCTAGAGGGCGTGCGGGTTTGTAAAACTGGTGGAAGTGAATGGGTGGGAGGGGTCTTGGTGGTGCTGGTGGTCCCGGGGGCGACGGGGAGGTTTGAAGCAGGGCTGATCCCGATATGACTTGGGAAAAGGGCAGCTGGGAAGCTTGGTGGTGGCGTAGGAGGGGAGACAGAGGGTGTGACAGGGGTTTGGGACCCGGAAGTGTGGCTTTTTTGGCCAAGTTTGCCTCCATTTCAATAGCTTCGCTGCATGTGACTAGACATGTTGGTGGTTTTTTAAAACCTAAGATTTTTGCCTCTCTGATGCGTTTACGGCAAAGGCGGCCATGAATCGCTGGGTGAATCGAGGTTTGCCAAAGAAGGCCCAGGCTTGAGGGTCCGGGCCCCTTTTGACGGCGATAAGTGGGAGGGGGGTTTCCGTGACCGTGGGGGGCGGATCATATCAGCGGACCTCTCGACCGCCCCTCCCTTTTTGAGGGGGGACCCGTATGAAAACTCCCTCATCTTCCTCCTCGTCCAGTGATGCATCGCAAGCAAATTCTGTGAAAAGATATGTTGGTCCGCAATGTCGTCATAATATCATCAACACGGTGCTTGGTCGTCCCGAATTTTGCATCCAGGAGCTGGGGCTACAAGCAAGGGGGCACTGCAAGGCGTTGCCGACCCCCCGAGTTTTTGCCCATAGACCGCTTTCCCCTTCTCCTCCCTGAGGGATCAGTAATGGGCATCAGGCAGACCAAAAATCTCCCCTTTGGGCCCCCTTGTCTTTGGGGAAAAAAACCTTTGACCCAAAAAGTTTTTTTTCATCAAAGAGGTTTCAGAAATGGATTATCCCCCAGTGGTGGGTACACGAGTTGACTTTGGGCGCCTTGCTTCTGTTGGCCCGGATGTGATGATGGATGACGAACATTGTGACGGTGATGGGAGGACGAGGAGGTAAGACTGTGGATGAGGTTTAAATTTAAAAAATGAAGAACAGATTTGGGGACGTGACCCAGCGATGAAGGCCTGAGGTCCCGCAACCAACGATCCCCTGGCTTTCGGTTGTCGCCGACTGGAAGGAGCATTTCCGTACCTCTACCCCCATGTCCTACCCCCCCCTTTGCTCGTTACCCCCTGCATTTCGCTCCCTGTTCAGAAAAATAAAATTTGAGAAGGTATGGAAGAGTTTTTAAAAAACTCTTATTAAAAGAGGCAAATCCAGCTATTCTTAAATCCCCTAATTTCCTATAGCCCAATAGGATTAGTGGGTTTTCCTACAGCCCGGGATTTACAACTGCCCAGTAGGACTAGGAAATTTATAGTTTTCAACAAAATATCATGCAAGTGGGGTTTTCGCCCCCCCAAATGAGATTGGGCCAATTAAAATATTCGAAGTTCTGGATGAGGGAAATTTGTTTTTTTTGAGAAAAAAGAAACAGTTGCTAGAAATTTTTCTACAGAATTGTGTCAACGTGGTATTTGAAAAAACTAGAGCCGCCCCCGTGCAAAAACAGATTTTTAAAAAATATTTGGGTAACAAACGGTGGTTTTTGCACCCCATAATATAGAAAAACCCTCTGCGGTGAGGACAAAAAAAGCTGTTTTTAAATTTAAGTGCAAAAGGGGTCTGGAACAAAGGGCCTGCCCCCCAAAGTGAAAAAAAACACCTATCTGAAAATTATCGATAATAAAAATTTAGTTTTTCACCTTTGAAATACACTGCGGTGACAAAAATTGCTGTATTCAAATTTAAAATGCTGGTCTATGAAAAAATGGCCGCGCCATTTTTAAAAAAACCCTATTGAAATGTATACGGATAAAAAAAGTGAGTTTTCCCCCGTAAAATACACCTGCGTGACCAAAAAAATTTTGTATTTAAATTTAAGGCAAGGTGGCTCTGTGAACAAAGCTGGCCTGCGCCAAAAGTGAAAAAAAAACCTTTTGAAATGTATAGGTAATAAAAGTTTAGTTTTTTCACCCATGAAAACACGCGGTGACTAAAAATTGCGTATTCAAATTTTGTGCAAGGTGGGTTTTATGAAAAAAATGGCCCGCGCCAAAGGGGAAAAAAAAACCCATCTGAAATGTTACGGATAATAAAAGTTGAGTTTTGCACCATGAAAAACACCGCGGTGACCAAATTGATTCAAATTTAAATGCAAATGGCTTGAAAAGTGGCCTGCGCCAAAGTGAAAAAAACATATTGAAAATTTTTTTTGGGAAAAAAAAAGTTGAGTTTTGCCCTTGAAAACACCTGCGGTGACTACAAAAATTGGTGTTAAATTTAAGTCAAAGGTGGCTCTTTAACAAAGGGCCTGCCCCCAAAAAGTGAAAAAACCTATTTAAATGATCGGATAAAAAAAGTTGAGTTTTGCACCTATGAAATCACTGCGGTGATACAAAAAAATTTTTTGTTCAAATTTAAGTGCAAGTTGGTTTGAACAAGCTGGCCTGCGCCAAAATAAAAAAAAACATATCTGAAAGTATAAGGGTAATAAAAGTTGAGTTTTGCACTTGAAATAACCCGCGGTTACTAAAAAAATTCTTATTCCAATTTAAGTAAGGTGGCTCTATAACAAACTGGCCAAAGTAAAAAAAACCCCCATTGAATGAAGGATAATAAAAAATTGGGCACAAAAAATACCCCATAAAATTGCTGTTTCAAATTTAAGTGCCAAGGTGGCCCTTTAAAAATCTCCCGGGAAAGTAAAAAAAAACCCATTTTAAAAAATTTAAGTTAATAAAAGTAGTTTTGAACATGAAATCACTGCGGTGACACAAAATTCCCTTTTTCAAAATAAGTCAAGGTGGGTTTGAACAATCTGGCTGGCCCAATAAAAAAACACCATCTTGTATACAGTAATAAAAAAATGATTTGGCCCTATCAAATAAAATGCGTTATAAAAAAATTTATCCAAATTTTAATAAGGGTGCAAACATCCGAAATCACCCAAAAAACGGCCACAATTGTTAATAAAAACCCATTGCAATGCAGGATCTAAACTCTAAACACAGTCTGGGCTGCACAATATCCACTCTCCTTTAAAGAGCCTGTCTGTCTGTGTTCGCCCGCAGCCCTCCCTCCCCCCAACTTCCCACCGCGGCTGTACAGCGCTAGTTGCTCCTTTAAAATTCTCAGGCTAAGTAACTAAAATATGCAAATCTCTAATCTACCTAAGTTCTAATGTTCACAGCTAAAAGCATAGTTGGCTGTGTGAACAAATAGAACAGTTTCTCTGAGCTGTTTTGACAGAGACAGAGCACATGTCCTACTCCTATGATACACAGACACACTGAGGCAGAACAAGAAGGGCTGTTCTATGTAAAACGAGGTCATGTGATTTTTCCAGCCAATCGCAACCATACACATCCCAGTCGTGTCGTCGCACGCCCAGCTCACCCTGCTCTATTCTCTAAGCTGATTTGCTGGCCGCCAAAATGACAGGAAGCGCTGAAAATGGCGCGATATTAATAGATTATGCGCAGATTTTAACCTAAATTATCGCTTGATCCAAAAAATCCGATCAACATAAAAACCGTGCCGATTTCAACTTTGTCGATAATAATCGCTCAACACGGTATCCTGTTTAACAATTAGCTGTTCTTCAACTATTGGTATGAGCCCTAGTGTATCTTGGTGTGTTTCACCTGACAAACTTAATATTGATTCGTCAGATTCTGCCATATCCCATATGTGGCCCAATTTCAGGTTTCTGGACACCCTAAAGTGCCAAAGTTTAATAAACACCCCTAGAAAGAACCCATATTGGAAACTACATCCCTTAAGAAATATATCCAGGGGTGTAGGGAGCATTAGGCTCTGAAAATGAAGAACATTTTTTTTCCCAACAATCTGCAATTTTAGCTGACAATGTTTAATTTTTACAATGAATCATGGAAAAAAAGTCACCCCAAATTTTGATACACAATTTCTTCCAAGTTTGATAATACCCTATATGTGGGTGTAAACTGCTGTTTGGGCATATGGTAGGGTGTGCAAGGGAGGAAGCGCTGTTTGGCTTTTAGAACACAGATTTTGGTGGGTGCCATGTCACTTTTGCAAAACCCTCCAAAGTACCAGAACAGATGAAACTTTCCAGAAGTCACCCTATTTTGGATTCAACACCCCTCATTGATCTCATCTAGGGGTGTATTGTGCATTCTGGGTGCACAGGTGTTCCATAGATTTTTTTAGAATTGGGCTTTGAAAATGTGAGGAAAATAACATAGTTCTGTTATTGTTTTTTGGGTTTCAATTTTACAGCGTTCGGCATGAAGTGTAAATGACATGATAACTTTATTATGCGGGTTGGTACAATTACAATGATCTAAATTCTATATAGTTTTTTTTTTACTTTTACACAATAGAAATGTCTATAAAAAATTGCATTTTTATGTTGTCCTATTCTAAAGATCATAACTTTTTTATTTTTCTTTATTCGGACCTGATTATAGGCTTTTTTTGTGGGATGAGTTGACTTTTTTATTGATACTATTATGGGGTTCATAAGACTCTTTGATCACTTTTTATTGAGGTTTTTGTGGGGCATTTTGAACAAAATACAGAAATTCTAGTAGTGTTTTTTATTTTTATTTTTTACAGCGGTCACTTTGCGTTATAAATGACATGCTAGCTTCACTCAGCAGGTGTATACGATTACAGAGATATCCAATGTGTATTTTTTTATGTTTTACTGCTTTTACACAATAAAAACACTTTTATTCAAAAAGGAGAAAATGGTTCTTTATTTATTTTTTTATCTTTTTTGGGGATATTGGCATTTGTAAAAAATTTAGTTAATTTTTCGTGTTTGTGTTTCACTTTTTTTTACTTTTTTACACTTTTTTCACTTTTCCCCAGAGGGGATTTGTATCAGCGATCCTCAGATCTCTGACACAAAGGAGACCAGTACACAGCATTGCTGCTGTATACAGGTCTCCATAGCAACTATCAATCACCATGCCCAGCAATGCCCACAATGCATTGATGGACATGGTGACATCACAGACAGCCTTGGAAGTGCTTCTTTCACTTCCCGGGCTATCTGATAGGAGACAGCAATGGCACGATCATGCCATTACTGCGTCAAGAGCAGGCAGGAGGAGCTCCCTCCTCCTGTCTGCGGCTTAGTTGCGGTGATCTTAATACCGCGGTGGGTGCTCACAATTTAATCACATCCCCCATTCAGTTAAACATTTGAGGAAAGGGAAAAAAAGTATTTAGTATCATGCTCTGCTGGACACTGGCTATAGCATAAATAAAATGTGTACACAATGCAAGATATTAAAATGGGCTCATTAAATACCACATGGATTTCTTTTTCCTTTAATCTTCTTTTAACCCAATTTATACAGTATACAAAATACTACAGTATTTTACTCTTATAATCAGGAAATCACCTCTACCATCATATGACTATCGATAATTAGTTCACTTTTAAATTATCAGATTAACCACCTAAAATAAAACACAAATACGTCAGAGACATTATAAAACAATAACATTTCTTGTATTCAGTTCAATCAAAATATGCAACCATCTAAACTTTCCAGAAAGTGTCCTTTCTATAACTACATATCCTGGCAATATACTGACTGACTAAGGACTAACTGAATAAATTTGATGGTGAGCTTTCGAGAGTACTAGCTCCCTTCTTCAGACATGATGTTATGCAAGAACTGAACATTTACAGACTTTTTATACACAAAAGACATGGACCTTCAAAGGATCATAGAATTCATAAAAATAACAAAATGCAATATAAGCAGACAAGTCATTTACAACAGGTCAAGAAATCAACAATCTGGAAACTTGTGAGGCGTGACGGAGAGTTCAGTAATTCTTATCTTGTAGCCATCAGGTGTAATTTGTGGCTCTCACAGTTCACACATAGTTTGACATAAAGCTTGCATGTATATTTAACCCATTTTGCAGAGTTTGAAATTTTTGCATTAATTTAAATTCCCATTCCTTTCTCTCCCTCTGTGTCTTAAAATGTCCCATTAAAACCATAATCTTCAAGTCTTTAATACAATGGTCATCTCCGGAGAAATGTGCTTCCACTGGGAGATCTGTTCTGTTGTTGTTAATGGTGAATCTGTGCCCTCTTTCCCCCATATAAAGGCTTTTGGTCGGACACTGCGCACACATGATCAGATACACCACATTAGAAGAAATGCAGGAAAATGTCCCCCTAATTCTGTGCACCTGCTGTGACTGTGGGACAGGTACACTGGCAGCAGTGTGGATGTGTCTGCAGGTCTTGCACCTGTTCTGTCCAGACAATAATATGCCGCAGGTTTGGTGGTTGCCGAAAGGAAAGGAGAGGGGGGACTGGGAATATTTCTTTATGTCTATTGTCTCTATGTAGCAAAGGTTGAAAATCCTTTCATAGGATCTCCAGCTGTGGGTTGTAGGTGACAACTAGAGGCACTCGTTCTTCATTCTGGGTCTTTTTGTATGTAAGTAGATTGTCTCTGTTGATGGCTGCTGCTTTGCTGATTTGATTGTCCGTCACTTTTGGTTTGTATCCCAATTGAAGAAATGTTGTCCTCAGATCCAGGGGGTGCTTGTCCAGGTCTGTCTTGTCGGAGCAAATCCGATTGTACCATATAGCCTGGCTGTCTATAATTGATTGTTTTGTGTGCTTAGGGTGGAAGCTATCGTTTCTGAGGTAGGCTGTTCTGTCTGTGGACAGATGACCATTGTATTGAAGACTTGAAGATTATGGTTTTAATGGGACATTTTAAGACGCAGAGGGAGAGAACGGAATGGGAATTTAAATTAATGCAAAAATTTCAAACTCTGCAAAATGGGTTAAATATACATGCTAGCTTTATGTCAAACTATGTGTGAACTGTGAGAGCCACAAATTACACCTGATGGCTACGAGATAAGAATTACTGACCCCTCCGTCACGCCTCACAAGTTTCCAGATTGTTGATTTCTTGACCTGTTGTAAATGACTTGTCTGCTTATATTGCATTTTGTTATTTTTATTAATTCTAAGATCCTTTGAAGATCCATGTCTTTTGTGTATAAAAAGTCTGTAAATGTTCAGTTCTTGCATAACATCATGTCTGAAGAAGGGAGCTAGTACTCTCGAAAGCTCACCATCAAATATATTCAGTTAGTCTCTAAAAGGTATCGCCTGATTTCTTCACTCTTCTACTTTCTATGGCTAACACGGTACAACATTATACTACTCATATAATGACCAAAGACAAGGCACACACAGGATTATACAATGGATACAAACTTATTATAATATTTGACTTTAAACAATGAGCAACTTTATTTACATTTGCTAATTTATTCTTGAAACGTATTGGCGTGTGTCTACAAACCGCTGCTCTATCTTTTGTTTGTCACTCTGAAACTTTGCAATCCTAACACATTGTGAACACTTGTTGGCCAAAACACAGCAAGGAGCTTGCTCCCACCCTTGAATCTTAACAGATTCACTAACAATTACTGCTTCCTTAAACACAGACACGTTTTACACAATTTCACACTATTTTCTGGATAACTGAACAGAGATCTTAAAATTTCAGATAATTGAAATTTTGCTCAAAATGGACTTTTTAGCCTTCTGCTGTATCCCAGCCTCGTCACCAAATTATGTTTTGCCAAGTTTTATCAATACAGGTTCAGGATACGGCTTAAAAGAAGGCCAGTCAATAATCCAGTGTTTGTGTATTTCAGCTCTACAGACATCTCAAATCCAGCCAGTTCAGTCTCTTGGGATATTGCTATCTGTGGCAAACAGTTCATTGTTTCACTTATGGTGGTGAGTCTGTTAAACGCTGATATATCTAGAGCCCCTCCAAAAGAGTGGAGAGGGTGTCATCAGTCATTTTGCATTGATGTCACTAATCATTTTGCCCTTCCTTTGATCCTTCAGTGTCTGCTTTCAATTGGTCAATAATACATCATTGCTAAAGCCAAAAAGAAACAAGAGTTGATCCTAAAAATAATAAGTAAATGGAATATTTGTATGTCTTCTGTGTCCTGTATCCTGTCCTGCTTATGGCTACCTACTCATCAGACAATCCTGATACAAACAAAGGATCATGTCATACTAGCCTTACGGCTTCTCTGAAAACACAATCGTTTGTGTTTGTCCTTTTCAGTCCTTCTTACAGATTAAAAGAAGGGGAAAACCAAACATAGTGGCAACGTAATAGAGTGGTGGAGGGTGGAAATAGCATTAGGAAACCACAGGGTGGTCGACAGAGAGTGGTCAGTTGGCAGCAGCATGAGTAGGCCACAGAGTGGCAAATGACAGATTGTGGAAGTGGCAGCAGCATGATTAGGCCACAGATTGGCACAATTACACAGTGTGGAGGTGGCGGCAGCAACAGCAGCAGCATCAGGCCGGAGAGTGGCACAATATCATAATTTTGAGGTGTCGGCAGCTAGGTGACATAATGAGGAGGTGGCAGTAACAGCAACATCAAGCCAGAGAGTGACATGGTGATATAGCATGGAGATTAAAACAGCAGCATGAGGAGACCTGAGTGGTGAGGTGGCAGCAGCATCAGAAGGCTACATATTGGCCTAGTAAAGATTGGGGAGGTGGGTGTCAATACCAGTCCCTGGTAAAGATGGTGGGTGGTTGAAGGAGCAGCTGGCAGCAGATGTGTGGCATCAAGCGGGTGGCAGCATCAGAATAGTAGCTGAAGAAACAGGTCAGACCTGTTAGAGGTTGGACGATGGCGCAGATAGGCAGTAGCCAACTGACTACAAAGGATGTCTCTATAGTTTTTAGTTTGTCCTCCGTCTTGGCAGGTGAAAAAATGCCTCCATTTTGGACCAGTGGTGAGGGTCTAAGACGTGGAGAGCCAGAAGTCATCCCTCTGCCGGATGGTGACTATTCGGCTGTAACTACCCAGACAAATCAGCATGCAGTGGGCCATCTGCACAAGTGACTCTGTGGGACTCGCTGTCTCCATCTCCACTGTACACTGCCGTGGTGTGTCTGGGTCATCTGCCTCGTCTTCCTCATCTCCCTCTGCCTCCTCCAGCTGCTCCTCCTCTCCTGTCACCTGAGTAGAAAAAACACTCATTTCAACAGACATCAACAACTACAGACTTAGGTTACTGCAGCTGGAGCTGATACTGCTCTTACAACCCCAACCTCCCACCGCAGTGGTACATGAGCGCTGAGGAACAGACCTGCGTGAGGATGGACGATGGCGAAAATAGATTTTTCTATCATTACCAATTGCTAAACTCTCTTGCTGACTCCACAAGTCTGCTACCTTGGGATAACCTTTGACTCCAATCTGGCCTTTCAAACCACACATCCAAACCTTTACCCTTGCCTCCACCTGAAAAATATCTTCTGAATCCGCTCATTCCTTCACTTTGAAAGCAAAAAAATGCTTGTCCATACCCTCGTCATCTCACACCTAGACTATTCTCTGTGGCCTCCCATCTAGCACCCTCGTTCCCCTTCAATCCATCTTTAACTCTGCTGCCTGCCCGATTCACCTCTTTCCTCATTACTCCTCTGCCCTCCCCTTTACCAATCCCTTCACTGGCTGCCCATTGCCCCCACAGGACTCATGTGGCCGTGAGATGTAGTTGCCACGTCTCCAGTCCCCTGAACAGACATATTTGGTAGCATATGTTCGAATACATGAAGCACTGAAATGACGTTGTTCATCCTGTAGTCCTGACGACTGACAAATTACGTGGTCTCCTGAAAGAGCCTGAACAAACGGCACGTGTCACGCATGAGGTGCCACTGTCTGACATCAAAATTACACAGTGGAGTATCCCTGTCCGCTTGGATCATCAATCAATCATTAATGGCCTTTCTCTGTTCATTGATTTCTCCCTGTTTTGTTCTGTTCATCAATTTCTCCCTGTTTTGCTTTGTTCATAGTTTTCTCTCTGTTTTTCTCTGTTCATAATTTCTCTGTTCTGTTCAGCTCAAGGAGGGTGTGCTTGGCGGTGAAGGAATGGCTAAAGTGCATGCAAAGTTCCCTGTCCAGTTCTCTGAACGTTGCAGAGTCCACCACTTGAAAAGGGAGGGACAGCAGTACCACCAACTTGGACAGGAACATGGTCAGTTCTTCACTTAGGGATGGCTAGACGCATACTGTTGTCTCTTGGCAATCGTCTCGGTGAACGACTGCTGGCACCATGAGTGTCGAAGAGCAGGAGCATATGGACCAATAGATGATTTGTCTTTGGCAGAGCTGGTGGAGCCTTGACTGCCTGAAATGGGAGGCTTGCCACTGGGTGCTTCTGCTGTGGCAGGATGGACCACCACATCTGAGACACGTTTCTCCCAGCCACTGTACGGTGACGCTGCATCTGATGCAAGGCTGTGGTGCCAACTTTAGGTCCTGGTCACGTTTTACTTTCTGCCCACAGATTTTACCTAAAGCCATGTTCGCCTCCTCCGGTGTCTTGTCAAAAAACTGCCACACCGTCAAGTAGGGGATTTTACCACTAATGCTCCACACTCACTGTTACCGCCGCTGCCTCGGTGAGCCCCTGCGCTGCTACTTTCTGAGACCTGCAAAGTGGGTGGTCTAAATCGTGGCCGTTTGGCTCCCAATCTCGCACTGCTGCCACCCTGCTGACTCCAGGGCCACACTACCGACTTGCCAGCTGCACTACTGCTTGACGCGCAAGCTGCCACTCTCTTCTCCCGATGATGATGATGAAGCCCTTGCTTCCAGGGCCGGGACGATGGGTAGTCGAAGGTAGGCGACCACCTATGGCGCCACTTCATCCCAGGCAGAAAAGGGGTCTCAAGTAGGCATGGAGTGGGGTGAATATTCCATTTGGGGAGCACTTTATGCCTTGTTCAACCAGAATACCTTGTCCCAGCCTTGCTTGCTTCACCTGGCTTCCAAGTGCGATCGACTACATCGATTAGTGTTTGCCTGTCACCGCTGTCCGCCTCAACAGTCTCGCTGTACAGAGCCTGACTGCTCGCAACATAAACCTCATGCCACTCTCCTCATCACTACTTGCCGCTTCTGCAAAAAGCAGCGGATGTCTTCCCCACCTCTTTGCTGCCCCTGTCCTCAAATAGTTTGTCCTCACTGTATAGTGGCGCATAGTAGTTCTCTGGCTATAGGAACTGAACGGAACAGAGGCGGGTTGAGGACAGGTGAGTGCCCATGACCTGCTTCCGGGCTATTGCAACTAAAGGTTGTGTTTTACGGATACACCGACTCTTTACCGGGGTTGTCAGATGTCATCTGGGAGAAAGTGAATGACCTAGTCAACCATTCGAGAACCGTTGGCTTGGTGGTCATCGCACGGCCGCTAGATGTCACCGGAAGATCTGGCCTCACAGGGTGACCCCTGCTGTGACATCCTCTTACTGTGCTGCGACCTGTGCCTGCTCCGAGAACCTACTATAGTGTTCTTTGTTACCCCATGTGATCAGGCACACTCACAACCCTCACAGTTTTAAGTGCGCTCTAAAAAATCATCTTCTTATACACGCCGACTAAGATCCCTAATTGTTAACCCCTCAAATTCTGTCACACATTCGTCACTTCCTGCACTTTGGCAGCCACAGGCACTTATCTGCATATAGATGTATGGTTGGGATGGCAGGTTCATCCACTTTTTTATGTATACTACCCTATATTTATGTAACATGGACCATTGTAAACCAAGCACTTCTCACCCTTTGTTCCACCCATACACCCTAAAAGATTGTAAGCTCTTGCGAGCAGGACCCTCACACCTCATGTCTGATTTGTAGGTAGCTTTTTTATAATGTAATGTCTGGTTTGTCTGTGCTTATACCCTCTATATTGTAAAGTGCTGCGGAATATGTAAAGTGCTGCGGCGCTATATAAATAAAGATTATTATTATTATTATAGTAGGATCTTGGCCCTCAGCTCGGTTCTTTCCAGCTGGTGCTGACAATACCTTGTCAGGCTCTGTTCCCACTTCAGTTATTTGGTAAGTTTTGCCCCCGTAACTGCCCAAAGAAGTGAAGTGTGAAGCGATTCTAAGAGCGGCAGCTGTCATTTGCGTGTCATACTAAAACACAGCATTGTATGAAGACCAAACCATGCTCCCTATGCATATTTGAGCATGGCACAATGTTCTACAGCACCCTACAGGCTCTCTGAAGCCAGGAAATAGCTGTTTTTTAACGCGATTTGCCGCAAATAAATTCGGGTCGAAAAGAATTTTTGCGGAAAATTTGCCGAACCTGGCAAATCGAATTTTTTAGAAATTCGCCCATCTCTAATAATAACAAATTGATTACAGAAAATAGTGTGATAGTGTACATTTGTGAAAATGGTTATTTACAAAGGTTCAAGGTACTTACAGCATCATTTGGAATATTGCATCATAGAGTCCGAAATATCAGTCATGATATGGTAGTATGGTGAAGACCGAGAACTTTCAGGGAGAACAACACCATGTAGGTATCCCTTAAACGGGTACAGAGCTTCTGGTGTTCACCCCCAGCTTGATAGCTTTATATGTTATTTAAACAAAATGGTGGGCACAACCTAATGCTATGTCTGCTTAAAAAATGCAAAGGTATTATTTTTTTATCTTACTTTTTTACCATGGAGTGGTCAGCTCCAGAGTTCAAAGTACGATACGCAAAAACACCTCTCAAACCGATGGCCATGAGCCAGAAAGGCATACATTGAATGAAGATTAGCTTGTGAGATAGATTAGCTTGTATAATCACAGTTTTAGATACAAAAGAAGATGATGTAAGAACATACATTAAGTCAGATTGTAAGATAAGCCAGAATTTGTGAGAACAGGCTTGTGGCTTTGTACCTGAGAAACAAGGAAGCATTATGTCAATAGACTTAGAAATATAAGCAGCCTAGAGATGCAAGCTAAGCATAATCATAGTTGATTATAAAAATTTGAAAAAAAATAAGACTTATAATAGTAATTTGTTCCAATACCTATACATGCGCCTAGCAACAGTAGCTCCGCCCACTAGCCTAGTCAGAAGAAAGCTCCAACATAGCAATAGTGTGAAATACAACAGTGTAAGTAGTTTAAATGCTGTGTTTTGGTGTATGTTTTCTGCTTATCTTTAGTATTCCTCCATTATGCATTTTTATTTTTTCTGATTTCTTCCACAACCCCTTTAAGGGCTTGTTTTTTATCGGATGAGTCGATCTTTTTATTGATACCATTCAGGGGTTCATATGACACTGATCACTTTTTATCAAGGATTTTAGGTCGGTAGGACAAACATAATACAGCAATCCTGGTATGTGTTTTTTATTTTTATTTTTTTTACAGTTGTTTCATTGCCATATATTTTACATGTTACTTTTACTCTATTGGGCAATGCTATTATAGTGATACCCAATTTATATAGTTCTTCTTTATGTTGTAGCACTTAAACAAACAATAAATAAGTAAATGTTTTTATTGTGTAAAACAATGTTTGTACATCGCTGATAGCAATAACTTTTTTATCTTTCTGTGAACGGAGCTGTGTAAGGGCTTTTTTTTTTAAAGATTAACTGAAATTTTCATTGGTACCACTTTGGGGTTTATATGACTTTTTGATCTCTTTTTAGTCAGCCACATGGCTGGAAATGCCAATAGCAATGTCACAACGTATGTGGGCACTGTTTGTTTTTTTTAACGTTGCAGATTTATAGGCTAGGATGTTTTGCGCGCGATGATACCAAATACGTGTACTTTTTTATTTTTCATCTTTTTGTGTTGATTGGCATTTTTATTGGGTAAAGGGCATTGTGCTTATTTTACTATATTTTTGGGGGGGGGCTTTTTTTACACTTTGTTTTTTTTTTACTTTCTAATACTTATATGACTTGTCCCCATAGGGAACTACACTATTAAGCTATTACTTACTCAGTATTACTGGTGTAATACAATGCAGTACATCTCTGTATTACAAATTGTCAGTCATTACATCCGATCGTGCCCTAATTAAGGCTTCTGGGTTGTTATGGAAGTCATTGCCACCCCGCGGAGACAGAAAGAACCCCCTCCTTTTTTCTTTCCTTTTAGATGCACAGTCGCATTGACTGCAAAATCTAAGTGGTTAATAGTCTGTGACCGCAGTAAAATACATAAGTGGTCAATAGCGCGTGAAGTCAGCTGAAATATACAACTGGTTTCATGGCCCACTCATGCAGGTTCTGCTTGTGAGCCCACACGGTGTTCATGAGCATACCAGTACATTATGTGTTGGGAACCCTTTCCTGACCATGATGTACTGGTATGGGGTTAGTCAGTAAGGGGATAATAATATGGAAGTCTGTGGGTGTCACATATGTCACTGTATGCCTTTATAGTAGCATACATAACAGCTGAGGATTATGTAAGGAAATACTCCTGGAGTATACCTCTGTGGAGATGTGGAATCAACAGAAACTTAGTTATAGGGCTGGTGACATCAAGTAGATTAGTGTTTTAACAAAGCAACGTTATTTCCGGGATATTATAACTGAAATCCTAGAATGTTCACAGTGTGAAATGCCAGTCTAACAGGGAATATTTTAATCAGTATTTCCTGACCACCTACCTGTTCCATTTGCACAACAGCAGGAGAAATGTATTCACAATCAGTATTACATAGTTACATAGTTTGATTCCTAACTGGACAGGTTGATTTCATGAAAGTGTGATCGACTTGGAGTTACGTTGTGTGCCTTTTTTTCTGTGCAGTGTATGTATGTAAAGAAAAAAAATTATACTGACCTCTCCCGGTTCCCTCACCACGCAGCTATCTCCGGGTGCTAGTCTCCAACACAGCACGAGATCATCACGCCACCCAGCATCTCTAAGGCCTTAAGCCTAGTGTCTAAGCCCTAGGCTTTCAGTCTAGAAGATACAGCGGCACAGGGGGCATGTTAACATTGCTGTATCTTGCCTCCTGCACTTTGTTTTGACATGATTCTCAACCATATGTGCATCCTGGTGATGCGCATCCAGTTGAAAAGATGCAGCAAGTCCAGGCCTGCACATCAATGTGCAGACCTGCTGCAGGGAACGAGTGCCGCCCGGGGAAGACTACCCCCTCCCCTCCTCCTTGCTACGCCACTGCTGCAGATTCGTAAAACTGTCGGAACTCAGGGTGACTGCCTGAATCTCCTATGTACTATATGAGATGTAGCTTCACACTCCTCTTTATTGCCTTCTACTTGTGATTGGTATATGAACAGAATTTTTATGTCACTGATTTCTATCACAGGCTGCCTTTAGATAGGTTAAAGTGTAGTTTGATGAGATTCTCTTTGCATCTGAAAAGCCAGAACCATAATGGGAAATGTAGGCTAGAAGGCCGTCCGTAATACTGTGTTAGGGGATCCATATCAGAGAGGAAGAATAAGCCAAGACGGCAAATAGATCACATATGGCACACAAAAGTAAAAGAGGTATACATTAGGCACACACAAAAATCCCTATATGAGTCTATGCTGCACTAAATAGGCACAAAAATGCTTAAGTTGTGCTTAAAATCTGCAAGTGTGGTCTCACTGAGACTTCTGTACCATTTAAAATTCTGTCAGGAGATTTTCACAGTCTTCAATACAACTGGCGGCCTTTACTATAATTTACAAAAACAATGTCATATTGTAGTCTGTTGTTATGGAGATAAAAAAAGCAATTGACAACATTTCAAATCGCTCATAGCAGATCTATCTCATCTAGACCAAACTGATACCTTTATGTCTTGTTTAGTTGCTATTTTTCCTCCCTTTTTTAACTACTTACATTTTGTATCTGTGCTTTTTAGCCCTCATTCTGGGAATATCTCAGTTGTGAAAAAAACAGTGGACAAGTTGTTGAAAGGCTATGACATCCGCCTGCGGCCAGACTTTGGAGGTGAGTAGATACAATTACCTAAATAAATTCAGCAAAAAATACTGGAGATGTTGAAACTAAGAAGACTAAAATTTTTGCTGAGATACTAATGGGTATGATATTTGATGATATTCATAACTATTACTGTTGGTCAAATAATGCCTTTGAGTATTGTGTTCCTGTGCTGTAATTCTTTTTGTTATAAGATGGTGTTCATTTGGATATTTTAAAGCATCTTTGTCTTTACAGACTTCATTAATTTTCTTCTTGTTTTTTGGTTCCTTTATAAATGCCCTCCTAGCAGCTATGTGCTCTGTTGCTCAATGCTTTTGTTTCTATAACTAAAAGTAAGTTTATGGCAATGATTGTAGGATTCCTTCAGTATCTTTAGGACAATAGTGACAATTAGCCAGAAGAATTTCAGAGCATCAAGTTTACTGGTGAGCAGTGGAAGGGTAAATGTTGTATACCTTTTAGTTTAAGGCAGTAAGGGGGTAAATATAAGGATACTTGGTGGCCTTGGACAGTGAGGGAGTTAATGTATGGATCCCTCGTGGAGAGTATTGAAAGGGTAAATGCTGAATAGTTGTCTACTATACTGAGAATATAATTTATGAATCTTTGGTGGTCTAAGGTAGTGAAGGGGTTAATGTAAAAATCCCTGTTGGTCTAGAGCAGTGAGGGAGTTTATGTAAAGATTCTTGGTAGAGGGGTTAATGTTGCATATCTGGAGTGTTATGGTTACTCACCTCTTTAGATTTTAGCATTGCTCTAGTTGTCACTTCCCATTTCCTCCTAGCAATGATCAATGAGATGAGTACTGGGAGGATAGAAAAGACTTTAACAATAATAACTTTCACTGCATAGCTTCACAGTGCACTCTATTATAGGACAGAGTGAGTGAACAACTCTGTATGATAATAACCAGTGGACGACAGGAACAATGATTGGTTACCATATATTAACTATGCATATTTGATTACTCTCTATATATGGATAGTTACATCATTAGAGCTTTCCCTAGGGAAGTCAATCAGCATTCCTGTACAATGCAGCTCTGATGCTGTGCACGGCAACCTGACAGACATTTTATATGGCTGCCCTTCCTTGGTTGGAAATCCTTCTATCCTATACCTGGGACAGAAAGTTATTGGCATTTAATAGTGCATGAGCGAAATATTGCGAAGTATTTCACTACTGTCTGTTACATTTCATGTGAAACCATTTTATAAGACATAAGTTACAGCGGTGATCAGATTTGTGTGTTGAAGAGCAAGAGACTTATGTACCGCTTTTTACGGGAGCGCTTCGCTGTTTATGTACACACCTGATTTTGAGTGTACGATTTATAACTCACAAGTTTCATATTTTAGTAATATTATCTTGATAAACGAGTGTTCTACAAAAAAAAGTTAACAAAGTAGCTGGAAGTATGCATTGGATGTAGGATGTATGGCTACGTTATAACTCTAAACTGTCATTTTTTGCATAGCTTAAATACATTACATGTCTTGCTCTATAGTAGGCCGTTAGAAGGATTTTCTGGGAACTAAAATATTAATTTGTCTGATCAAAGAGGGTCAGACTCTATTTATACAGGCTTAGCAGTTTGTGGGACTAAGTCTGATACTTTAACTCATTCCTCATGTTGTTGATCATAGGGATGCTCAGGGATTAGTGAGGAGCGATCAGTAAAAAAATTGTGATCTAGGCGATTGCCGATTTTGAAAAATATTGCGCCGATTTCCGATCTTGATCAATCGTCGATTTCCATTAAAGTCAATGGGAGAGGATGACCAGGTTAATTTTTATACCCAAACAGGTGAGGAGAAGCTGGAATTACCATCCACAACAGTAAACTGGATACGTGGTACATCGAAGTCAAGACAATTAAGCTACAAGAGTCACAGAAAAAAATTCACAGGCTAAAATAATTCATTCCTTTCAATGGCTAACCGAAAAGATGAAAACAGCGTAGCCACAGCAGATACAGCGGTAGCAGCTTCTACGGGGCCCCCGTGACACATAAGAAGACATCAGTATTGGAAATGGCACATGGTAACTGGCAAGAGACCCCTTTCACTTTTTGCACCCGGGACAACTAACTTTTAATATATGTGTTGGCAGCAAGAACATCCCAACGGGGAACACGGAGGTTCAGCTGGCAGGGCCGTACTGGGTGGGTGCGGTGGGAGCCAGGGCTGCCGTCAGTCATCTATTAACCATCTCATGGCCACATGCAGCTAAATCAAATGGGGCGCCCACCCATTACTACTTCCTATTGTTAACATATCACTGGGCCCCTTTTGGTTAGGGCCCCTGACAGGAGTACTGCCCTACTGGCACCCCTGGCATCCCTTTTACAGAAGCCTGAGCCCAAAACCAGCACAAATGCCCTTATGGACCCTCATAATAAAATATGCCAGAAGAAATAAGTAATTGAACCAATATTTTTGTGAAAAGGACATTGACTAGCGCTTTCTTTTACCGCAGCATGACCACAAAACCAGCACAGGTGCCCTTATGGGCCCTCAGAATAAAATTGCAAAAGGAAAAAAGTATTTGAACTAATATTTTAGTGAATAGGTCATTGACTATCCCTGTCCTTTACAGCAGCATGACCACAAAACCAGCACAGATGCCCTTATGGACCCTCAGAATAAAATTTGCAAGAAGAAATAAGTATTTCAACCAATATTTTAGTGAATAGGACATTGACTATTGCTGTTTTTTATCGCAGCATGACCCCAAAACCAGCACAGATGCCCTTATGGACCATCAGTATAGAAATTTGCAATAATAAATTGACTATTTCAAACAAGATTTTTTTCCAATGCTGCTGCTGCTGCTACGGCTAATTGCCATTCTATTGCTGTAACGTTGCTTATGTTGTTCCACCGTGACATTAGAACATGAAGAAAATGCAATAGATGTCTCCAATTGGTCAATGAGCCCTGTGTTAAATTCCTCCTTTCTACTGTCAAATTGAGTGAGTGGAAGGAAATTGCTGACCTTTGATTTGTAACGTGGATCAAGGAGGGTGGCCACCCAGTAACCGCCGTTCATTTTGATTGCTTTGAGGCATATAAAAATTGAAATGAGTACGTGAAATAAGCTTTTTTTCAATATGACCTTTACTATTGGTGTCTTTTACAGTGACCTGATGCCAAAACCAGCACAGATGCCCTTATGGACCCTCAGAATAAAATTTGCAAGAAGAAATAAGTATTTGAACCAATATTTTAGTGAAAAGGACATTGACTATCGCTGTCTTTTACCGCAGCATGACCACAAAACCAGCACAGGTGCCCTTATGGGCCCTCAGAATAAAATTGCAAAAGGAAAAAAGTATCTGAACCAATATTTTAGTGAATAGGACATTGACTATTGCTATCTTTTACCGCAGCATGACCACAAGACCAGCACAGATGCCCTTATGGATCATCGGAATAAAATATGCCAGAAGAAATAAGTAACTGAACCAATATTTTAGTGAATAGGACATTGACTCTCGCTGTCTTTTACCGCAGCATGACCCCAAAACCAGCACAGATGCCCTTATGGACCCTCAGAATTAATTTTGCACGAAGAAATTGACTATTTCAAACAAGATTTTTTCCAATGATGCTGCTGCTATGGCTACTTGCCATTCTACTGTTGTAACATTGCTGACGTTGTTCCATCATGACATTAGAACGTGAAGAAGATGCAATAGTTGTCTCCAGTTGGTCAATGATCCCTGTCTCAATTTCCTGCATTCTACTGTCAATTTGTGTGGGTGGAAGGAAATTGCTCACTTTTGTAACATGGATCAAGGAGGGTGGCCACCCAGTAACCGCTGTTTATTTTGATTGCCTTGAGGCATGTGAAATTTGAAATGAGTATGTGAAATAAGCTTTTTTTTTTCAATATGACCTTTACTACTGGTGTCTTTTACAGAGACCTGACCCCAAAACCAGCACAGATTCCCTTATTGACCATAAGAATAAAATTTGCGGGAAGAAATGAATAGTTCAAACAAGATTTTTCTGAATATGACATTGACTATCGCTATCTTTTACAGCAGCCTGACCACAAAAGCAGCAAAAAAGACCTTTTGGACACACAATAAAATTAGCAAGAATAAAAGAGTATATGAATTAAGCTTTTTTTTCAATATGACCTTTCCTATTAGTGTCTACTACAGTGACCTGACTGCAAAAGCAGCAAAAATGCCCTTATTGACCATCAGAATAAAATTAGCAGAAGGAAATGAATATTTCAAACAAGATTTTTCGGAATAGCACATTGAGTATCGCTGTCTTTTAAAGCAGCATGACCCTAAAACCAGCCAAAATGCCCTTATGAAAACTCCCAATAAAATTTGCGCGAAGAAATGGAGACGGTAGACGGGGAGGTCCAGATGACACAGCACCGCTGACAGTCAAGCTGAAGCAGTGTGTGAATGCCGGAAGCATGAGCTAAGACCTCGAGCCTTCCTCAGGTGTCAGTCAAGACCTGGGTAGCGCTTGAGCAATTTCTGCCTATACGAGAGCACTTACCCCTCCATGGAAAATTTGAAAAAGCCTTAGGTAGCACCATTACATCCTTATGCTTAAGCAACAATGGAATATTTTGCAAAGGATATAGTCATATTATGCCATAAACTCATCGGGAATGGGCTCAAGGAGTTCAGGTTCCTTTCCACAAGTTTAGACAAGGTGAGCTTCACTTGGCAATGCTGGCTGACGCTCCAGTTCCACCCTGATGCCCTTCTCCTTGACTTCCTTTTTCCTCCTCTCGTTTTCCTTGACGCACTTGAGGAAACTCTCTCTGCTCTTGGAGTGGCAAATGTGCTCCACACGGATGTTGATTCTTTTGACAGGGGTTTTACCATTGATCTGCTTGTTCACAATTAGACCCAGAGCATGCTGTTTAACATTGTAGATCCTGCCAGTCTTGCCATGATATCATTTAGGTGGCATGCCTTTTTGTATGATGCCCATACCCTTAATGTAAACAATGTCGCCCTTCTTGTAGATGTGCATGTATGTTCACAAACGCAGAACTTCATGTTAAGGAAGGGTCTGGAGAACATATACTGCTTCTACGCCTTTTGCCTCTTGTGTTTGTCATTTTGCACCTTGAAAATGGCGAGTCCAGCCGAAAGAGAGGAATCGGCTTCCATCTCCTCCTCTGAGGGCATCAGTGATTGGGCATCAGAGCAGACAAAATCATCCTCTTGGGCCTCTTGATCTTTTGAAATGCCTTCTGACCCCAACCGCATTGTGTCATCAAAGGGCTTTTCAGAATATGGATTATCCAGTGGGGTCTGTTTATTGGGTGACATTTGGCCCGTCTTTGCTTCAGTTTGGACTGATGAGGATGATGAACATATTTGTGGCCGTGACTGAGAGGAAGAGGAGTTAAAACCTCTGGATGCAGGTTGTGTTAACCACTGAAGAACAGGTTGGCGCTGCTCTTTAGAAATGAGACACACAGGGAACCGACCAAGCGATGACAGGCCATGTTCAAAAATATAAATATTAAAAAGGTCTGGAAGATAAGTTCACAGTCACTTTTTGAAGAACTGTACTCCAAAGACAGCAAATCACAAGAGTTCTTCAATCCCTATAATTTCCTACTGGCTACTAGGAGTATAAACAAAAATGTTTCTATCGATTATCCGTGAAAGAAGATCTTATGGAAGAAACCGATCTGGTATATTGGCTGCTCCTCCAAAACTGCAGCAGGGAACTGAAAAGATGTGGACTGTGTAGCTATAGCAGGTGCAGTGGTAGCAGCTGCCACGGGTCCCTTTGACACGTAAGAAGACGCCGGTATTGGAAATGACACATGGTAACTGGCATCCCTTTTTTCACCAGGGCCCAAGAACATGCCATGTATGTGATGGCAGCAAGAACATCCCAATGGGGAACAGGAAGGTTCAGCGAACAGGGCCGTAGTTATAGTGGGTGTGGTGGTAGCCAGGGCTGCCGTAAGTCATCTATCAACTGTTTCAGGGCCCCATGCAGCTACATCAAATGGGGTCCCCACCCATTACTAGTTCCTATTTTAAACATATCACTGGGCCGCTTTTTGATTAGGGCCACTGACAGGAGTACTGCCCTAGTTGCACCCCTGGAAACCCTTTTACAGTAGCCTGACCCCAAAATCAGCAGAAATGTCCTTATTGACACTCAGAATAAAATAAGCATGGAGAAATCAGTATTTGAAACAAGATTTATTTGAATAGAACCTTGAATATCACTGTATTTTACAGCAGCATGACTCAAAAAGCAGCAGAAATGACCTTTTCAACACTATAAAATTAGCAAGAATAAAACAGTTTTTTAAACATGATTTTTTGGAATAGAACCTTGATTATAGCTGTTTTTACAGCAGCATGACCCCAAAAGCTGCAAAAATGAGCTTTCAGACACGTTTTAAAATTTTGAGGATGAAATTACTGTTTGAAACAAGATTTTTTCAAAAGGTGTGAAGATTTTCTCCAGTTTACCCAGAAAAAAACTCCTTTAAATGGACTGTAATGACAGCGCTGGACGTCTTTTTAGTTGAAGATTTATTACAAATAGCAATTGGAATACGCGTTTCGTGTGTAGACCACACTTCCTCAGTTCCATACACAATGTGCTCAACTCATGGGGTTAAATAAAAAAAATTAAAAAACTGCCAGGTCTGCACATGTCAAACAAGGGTCAAAGGTTAAGGGAACAATCAGGTAAAAGTCTAAAAATTTAATAAATAGATTATGTATAAATCACATTTACAAATTGTACATCCACATAGAAATACCATATCATTTTAAAAGTATTACAAGAAGATTTATTATAAAAGGGGAAAAAATGAGGGGAGGAAAAAAACTTTATTTAAAAACAAACAAGAATACTTTATTTAAAAGCAAATGAAAAAAAAAAAAAGATTGAAGAAAATAGATGTAGCCATTATAGACTGGTGGATTTCTATAGGGGGGTCATAAGACACTCAAAGCTTCAGCACAAGGGTTATCTAAGCCTGTTTCTGTTGTATTCATTTAAAGAAACAGCGTTTTTACAATCCAAATACCACTTAATTTTTGGTTGCTCATTTCTTTTGCGCAATTTAGATCCAGGGGTTAATTAAGCGTTGTTCTGCTGTTGTGGTCACTAAAAGAAACGTTCTTTTTCACCGCCAAAGAAGAAATTTTGCCTGTAGCATAATTCATAACCGAAGGTTAATTACAAGTTTTTCTGTTGTTGTGTACCGTAAAATACACGCCATTTTAACACGCTACAAAGCTGGTAATTTTTGGTTGCTCATTTCTTTTGCGCAATTTAGATCCAGGGGTTAATTAAGCGTTGTTCTGCTGTTGTGGTCACTAAAAGAAACGTTCTTTTTCACCTCCAAAGAAGAAATTTTGTCTGTAGCATTATTCATAACCGAAGGTTAATTACAAGTTTTTCTGTTGTTCTGTACCGTAAAATACACGCCATTTTAACACGCTACAAAGCTGGTAATTGTTGGCAGCATATTTCTTTTGCGCAATTTACATCCAGGGGTTAATTAAGCGTTGTTCTGCTGTTGTGGTCACTAAAAGAAACGTTCTTTTTCACCGCCAAAAAGAAATTTTGCCAGTAGCATAATTCATAACCGAAGGTTAATTACAAGTTTTTCTGTTGTTCTGTACTGTAAAATACACGCCATTTTAACATGCTACAAAGCTGGTAATTGTTGGCAGCATATTTCTTTTGCGCAATTTACATCCAGGGGTTAATTAAGCGTTGTTCTGCTGTTGTGGTCACTAAAAGAAAAGTTCTTTTTCACCGCCAAAGAAGCAATTTTGCCTGTAGCATAATTCATAACCGAAGGTTAATAACAAGTTTTTCTGTTGTTCTGTACCGTAAAATACACGCCATTTTAACACGCTACAAAGCTGGTAATTTTTGGTTGCTCATTTCTTTTGCGCAATTTAGCTCCAGGGGTTAATTAAGCGTTGTTCTGCTGTTGTGGTCACTAAAAGAAACGTTCTTTTTCACCTCCAAAGAAGCAATTTTGCCTGTAGCATAATTCATAACCGAAGGTTAATTACAAGTTTTTCTGTTGTTCTGTACCGTAAAATACACGCCATTTTAACACGCTACAAAGCTGGTAATTTTTGGTTGCTAATTTATTTTGCGCAATTTAGCTTCAGGGGTTAATTAAGCGTTGTTCTGCTGTTGTGGTCACTAAAAGAAACGTTCTTTTTCACCTCCAAAGAAGAAATTTTGCCTGTAGCATAATTCATAACCGAAGGTTAATTACAAGTTTTTCTGTTGTTCTGTACTGTAAAAAAATCCCCTTTTTTTAAACCCCGTACCAAAGCTGGAAATTTGTTGGCCCCGCATATTTTTTTTGCGCAAAATTTAACCCGGGGGGTTAAATTTTAAAGGGTTGTTTGCTGTTTTTGGTCACTAAAAAAAAACGTTTCCTTTTTAAACCCCCCAAAAGAAAAAATTTTTTTGCCGGGTAGCAAAATTTTCATAACCGAAGGTTTTAAAAAAAAAAACCAGTTTTTTTTTTTTTTTTTTGTTGTTTTTTTTTAAACCCCTTTTTTAAAAAACGCCCATTTTAAACCCAGCTCAAAGGGGTTTAATTTTTGGTTATGTAAAAGTTGGAAAGAGAGGTATACTCTAAACCCACCCCACCCCTGCTTCCTCTCTAAAGGGGGGAAGAAAAAATGAAGATCAGTCAAACCACAGATGAAGCCAGATCCCACGGTTAAAACCTCTTCATGACTGTTTTTGAACAAATGGGGGCTGAAACTTCCCATTTCCTCTGTCTCTCCCCTTTTTAAGTTGGAGGGGCTCGACTATTCTTCTTCATAATAGGATAAAGATATGCGGACGTTTAAAAGGACGATTCCTTTACAGGTTTTGGGCTGGGGTTTTCCCTTCCCGGGAAAACCGTAAAGGGCCTGCATTTTACCTTCGGAAAATTGCCACCCCCAAAAAGGGTGAACTCTGGGCTGAAAAGGGAAGTTTATAACTCCCCCAAAGGGAAAAGGGGACCATGAATTTTTACACGGGACTCACCCTACAGGTTCGGAGAAACCCTTTGACTTTGGCCGGGAAGTGGGCCCTGCGGGGGTTTCCCGGGACAGCTAGGGGAAACCCCCCTTCAAGAATCAAAGAAGCCATTCAGATTCGTTGCAGGCTCAAAAAATTGCCAGTCAAAGTAGCCTTTTTTGAAGATTTAAAAGCCCAGGGGAAGAATAGGCCCGTGGAAGTAGAAGGCCCCTACAGAGCGGGAATTTGGCTGAAAAGGGCCCCACAGCTCCTTCCCGAGTTTCGAGAGGAAGAAAGGAAAAGGGTGGCTGTATATGTGCGGGCCCAGAGCGGGAAAAAGAAAGAAAGAAAACGGGTGAGAAGAAAGAAAGAAAATGTGAGAAGAAAAAAAAAGAAAATTGTGAGAAGAAGGAAGGGAAAAATGTAAGAAAAAGAAGGAGAATTTATAAGAAAAAAAAGAAAAAATTTTGAGAAGAAGAAAGAAGGAAAGAAGGAGGGGGGAGAATAAAGAAGAAGGAAGAATAGAGGGAACAAGAAGAGAAAAACCAAGGACAAGATGCATTGAATCCCGGTGTTTTAACCCGTTGAGACCCAATCCAAAAAAACCTGAACAAGCCCGAAGGAAAAGGGAAAAAAAGGGAAAGGGAAATTTTGGGGGCAAGATACCCCCAAGTGGGGTTTTAGAGGAAAAAAACCCAATTTGACTTTGTTTTCCAAGGGGGATTATATACAAACTGTAGTACAAAAGGGGTCATGATACTACCCACAGGGAAACTAACCCCGATGATTTCTTCAAAAACAAGATATACCTAGCCCCCCAGAAAACTTCAAATTTTCCCCGGAAAATAAACCCTGCTAGGGAAATTGGAAATTTTTGCAAAAAATTGTAATAGGGAGGATTGATGCCCAAAACCAAAGGAAGCAGTTGGCTAAACAATATTTCCCCTCCCAAAGGGGGTCCAAAGGAAAATGAACCCCATTTTAATTTCCCAAGAGTGGGAAAAATGCAAGTTTGTGGTGGTGGAAAAATTTTTTCAGGATTGGGCCCGAAATCCAAACCCTTTAAAACCCAAAGACCCGCCCGAATCCCCTGTGAAGAAATATTTAACCCGAAGGGGGGGGTATGCCCCGATTTTGGGGGTCCCTGAGGGTTTTTTAAAAGGAACAAAAAACCTGCCTTCATGCAGAAGTAAAAGAGACATTTGGAAACTAGAAGGAGTGGGCCCCGGCCCGCCCCCACTCCCCACCCTCCCGAATTAGCCCGGGGGAAAATGGAAAGGGAAAGAAGCCACTCTGAAAAACAAAAATTTCTGAAAAACTAAAAAAAAGAAAAATCTTTCCCCGGCCCGAAAAACCTTTCCCCCTTTATACTCTTCTCTTCAGAAAAAACCCCACTGGTCTCACTCCTCAGGAGATAGTATTCTCAGGCCCTCCCATACTAGGGAGGTAGCATGTAGGGAGGTACAACAGTTGAGTGCAGGGAATGATAGCCTTGTAAAATGTTATAAATCTGTGTAATGAATTGCAACTAATCCATGCCATAGTGTTCTCCTCCATTCCACATCCAGACTCTGGTCAAAGCTACATCCTGGTGACTTTGTGTGGGTGCAGAAACACGTCAGAGATTCTCAGAGATGTCCCCAACCTCAATGAAACTTGAAGGAAGACCCACCTGGGTGCATGCTTCACACTGCAAGAAAGTGACTGCGACCAATAAGTCATCATGAACTTTTCCCTTATCCTTTCATATGTTGTCTAGTCTGGATGTGTGAAAAAATGTAAGAGGGACTACCAAGGGGGGTGCTTGATGAATTCAAAGCTAGGGACCAGGCCAAAGGGTTTGAATATTACGCCCAGATTAACATCAACAAAAGTATGAAACTGGGTAAATGACATCTATTATGATAAAGAGGTTTAATAATTACACCCAAGATGGTTTACAAGGTATAGCTGAACAATTAAGCGCCACCTCCAATCAGCTCTCCAGACTCATTGAGGTTATGAGATTGTAAACAATCCATTGTGCCTCTCCGGGACTACTCTATGGTGGCACCTGCGGAACGTGGTCGACTCTCATCCTTACCATCAAAGGCTCTGGGAGGAGGCGGGCGGTGGCTTGGTTCCCGCCCCTTGGAGCAAGCCTGACAGTGGTTCAGTGGGTTCAAACCCGCTCCAATGTTCACCTGCTGTCTATAACTTGTTCAGTTTGGGGAAAAGATCATCAATCATCAGTCCCGCTCTTGGGGGGAGCATTAGAACAGATTTTGATGTTTTTAGGGGGGACTGTCAATTAAATTTAAGGAAAAAACATCAGAAGTCTGTTTCATTATTATATTTTTATTAAGCTCATCAGATAGTTTGTTAAACCGCTTTTACTGCTATACATCCTTATCAAAGTATCAGATATCTCTCACACAGCTTTCCTTGAGACAAAATGCAGTGTCTGCTAGAACCAAGAAAGTCAGGACTTTTCCTCCTCTCCCCAGATGATACCAGCGTTTGAGAATGTGTCATATTTAGCTAAGCTTTCATACATACATGCAAATTATAACTTGTCTCTTAGCGACCACCAATTAACCAATCATGTAGTGATAAAATAGTCATGTGATTAAAAAGTTCTATTGGAATGTAATTTACTGTGATTAAACTTCAGATTCCATGTCCGAAACGGAAGGTGTCGGTCATGTTTTCTCGGGCTCTGGCTGCTGGCAGCAATAATAATAATATAATTCGGAGGAGGCATTTAATTGGATAAGGAGTGGATAAAAGATAGATTCCACACCTGATTTAATCATCTTGACAGTTGCTCATTTCTTTTGCGCAATTAAGATCCAGGGGATAATTAAGTGTTGTTCTGCTGTTGTGTTCACTAAAAGAAACGTTCTTTTTCACCGCCAAAGAAGAAATTTGCCAGTAAACATATTCATAACCGAAGGTTAATTAAAGTTTTTTCTTTGTTGTTACCGTAAAATACAAGCCATTTTAACACACTACAAAGCTGGTAATTGTTGGCAGCTTATTTATTTTGCGCAATTTACAATCCAGGGGTTAATTAAGCGTTGTTTCTCTGTTGTGGTCACTAAAAAAACGTTCTTTTCCCACCCAAAAGAAATTTTGCTTAGCATAATTCATAACCGAAGGTTACAACAAGTTTTTTTTCTGTTGTTGTGTACAGTAAAATACCGCCATTTTAACATTCTACAAAACTGGAATTGTTGGCCGCAATTTCTTTACACAATTTACATCCAGGTTATTAAGCGTTGTTCTGCGTTGTGGTCAAATAAAGAAACGTTCTTTTTCAACCACCAAAAAGAAATTTTGCCTGTAGCATATTCATAACCGAAGGTTATTAGCCTGTTTGTGCCTTTTATATTCTCTAAAATACACAGTTTTTTTTAAACACATCAAGTCATTTTCTACCCATTTGTGACGCAATTTATATCAAAGGGGTTACCCAAGCTTCTTATGGGTTCCCTTTGGATCAAATACAGGGTGTGTATTTATCATATACAGATATCTTCATCAAACAGTGTCCGTACATTTTAGAACAAACAGTATGTCAGACAGAGAGGTGGCAGGCTCTTCACCTGCGAGTCGGAGTGGCACAAACCTTCCTGGAACAGGCCCAGGTCGCAGCACAGCAAGGGGACGTCACAGCAGGGGTCACTCGGTGAGGCCACAACTGCCGCTGTCATCTAGCGGCCTTGTGCTGACCAGCAACCCAAGGGTTCTTGATTGATTGACTAGGTCATCCCCGTCCTCCCAGATGACATCTGACAACCCCAGCCAAGAGTCAGTGGGAACGTCAGACACAACCCTTAGTTGGCATGGCCTGGGAGCGGGTCAGCGGCCCTCACCTATCCTCAACCCGCCTCTGTCCCATCCGGTTTCCTCAGCCAGAGATCTACTCTGTGGTTTGGGCTCAGCGCCACTATACAGCGAGGATGGACAATTTGAGGAGGGCAGTCAGCAGTTACTTGGCAGCGAAGAAATGGGGCCAATATCCCCTGCTTCTTGCAGTAGGCGGCAAAGTATAGATGTTGAGAGTGGCAAGGGAGGTCATGTTGTGAGGGGTCAGCCTCTGCATACCAAGTCCGGTGATGAGGACAGCAGTGACGATGAAACACAAATCGATGATAATGTAGCCGACCGCACTTGGGAGCCGGGTGAAGCAGGGGCCTCTTCATCGTCAGGAGAAGAGGGCGTCAGCTTGCGCGTCAGGCAGCAAGCAAGTGGGTCATGTGGCCGTGAGTCAGCAGGGTAGCAGCAGTGTGAGGTCGGAGGCCAAGCGGCCACGGGGTAGAAAACCCGGTTTGCAGGTCCAAAAAAGTAGCGGCACAGGGTCTCAGCGAGGCAGCGGCGGCAGTAGTCACTCAGTGCGGAGCGTTGGCGGTAAAATCAGATACTCGGCGGTGTGGAAGTTCTTTGCTAAGACACCGGAGGAGCCGAATATGGGTATATGTAGAATCTGTGGGCAGAAAGTGAAGTGTGACCAGGGAGCTAACGTTGGCACCACGGCCCTGCGTCAACACATGCAACGTCACCATCCGGTGGCCTGAGAGAAACGTGGCTCAGATGTGGTGGTCCATCCTGCCGCCGCAGCAACAGCAGCAGCAGCAGCGCCAAGTGGCACACATGCCATTGCAGCCAGTAAAGGCTCCACCAACTCTGCAGAAGGGAGCTGTTTCTCTTTGCCATCATCTCCCGGTCCAGATGCTCCTGCTCATCGCTACTCATGGCGCCAGCAGTCGTTCAGCGAGGCGATTGCAAAGAGACAACAGTATGCGTCCAACCATCCTGAGGTGCAGAAGCTGACCGTGCTCCTATCCAAGTTGTTGGTACTGCAGTCCCTCCCTTTCCAAATGGTGGACTCTGCACCGTTCAGAGAACTAATGGCTTGTGCCGAGCCGAGATGGAGAGTTCCAAGCCATAATTTATTTTCCAAAAAGGCAGCACCAGCACTTCATAAATATGTAGAACAGAAGGTGGGCCCATCCTTGAGCTTTCAGTTTGTTCCAAGGTGCACGGCAGTGCGGACGTCTGGAACTGTAACTACGGTCAGGGCAAGTTTACGGCCCACTGGGTGAATGTGCTTCCTGCCCAGGCACACCAACAACTTGGACAGAAGACGCCGCTTTCTCCTCCACGTTGCAAACTGCGGCTCCTGCGCCAATGTCCGCCTCCTCCACCTCCACCAACACCACCATCTCAGCCTCCACAAGTACTGCTCCATCATACCACATGTGTAGAGCACAGCGGTGTCACACAGGGGAGGAACTGCTCCGCGTCATGCAGCAAGAAATCGATGTGTGGCTTTCTCCGCGCCAACTGCAAATCGGAACCATGGTGACGGACAATGGGAGTAACATGGTGTCCACGCTGCACCGAGGAGGGATGGTCCATGCGCCCTGCATGGCGCACGTGTTCAATCTAGTTGTGAAAGGTTCCTAAAGTCTTCCACCGATCTTCAGAAGCTTCTGAAAATGGCCAGGAAACTGTGCATGCACTTCATCCATTCCTACAAAGCCAGGAACACCCTCCTCAAGTTGCAGCAGCAGAACGGCCTCCCCCAGCGCACTATGATATGCGATGTTTCCACCCATTGGAATTCCAGCCTGCACATGTTTGACCGACTGTATGAACAGAGAAAGGCCATTAACGATTTTTTGATCCAGGCGGACAGGAGTACTCCCCTGTGTAACTTTGATGTCAGCCAGTGGCAGCTCATGCGTGACACCTGCCGTTTGCTGAGGCCATTCGAGGAGGTGATGTTATTTGTCAGTCGCCAGGACTACGGGATGAATAACGTCATTCCACTGCTTCATGTCCTGGAACAGATGCTGAAAAATCTGTCTGGGCAGGGGACTGGAGACATGGCGACTACATCTTGCGGCCACATGAGTCCGGTGGGGACTGAAATGGAGGAGGAGGAGGAGGACATTGGAGCAGAAGCATTGTCTGGTGAAATGAGTGGATTTTCTACCCAGGTGACAAGAGAGGAGGAGCAGGAGCAGCTGCAGGAGGTAGATATAGATGAGGAAGACGAGGCAGATGACCCGCAAGCACCGTGGCAGTATACAGTGGAGATGGGGGCAGGAAGCCCCCGGAGTCCTGGCAGATGGCCCCCAGCATGTGAATTGCCCGGAATGAAGCCAAAAAACCTCCGGCAAGGGAAAGATTCTGGCTCTCCACCCTATTGGACCCTCGCTACCCTCCAAAACGGGAGCCTTTTTCCCAGCGCTGAAGGGAGGACAAACTCAAATACTATAGGGAAACCTCCGTAGTCGTTGCCCCGCCTATGTGCGGCACGCCCTCCCCCGACAGGTCTGACCGGGGGGTTTTCACACTTTGTACCACGCCGCGGGCTCAGGGAAGGTGGGGGATAGGAGCAGAACACTCCTCAGCAGCAACCTAAGTCTGGAGTCACTGATGAAAACTTCCCTTCACCTGCCCAGGAGGAGGGCAGTACCAGCGCAGAGCAGGACCTGGGCAGACCCCCGAACCAACAGGTGGTGGCCTACTTGGACACACTCGCCACCCCCTTTTTGAAAACCGCGGCTACGGGGCACCAAACTGGATGTGTGGCCCGAAACTTGCCGAGTTTGCAGGGGAGAAGCTGCCCTGCCCGGCCATAGGGTGGCACAAGGGGGTGTTCATTGCGGCGGGGGGCAATCGTTACCCAAGGAGAACCGCTTGTCCAGGGAAAAATGGGGAACGACTGCCCTTTTTGTGAAGATGATCAGGGGGGGATCGCCAGGATTTCCACACCCCCCAATGCTTTAGGGGGCCAGACTAAAACAGCCATAAAACGCCTCACCCAAACTGTGAAAATGACGGGTTCAAACACCTCCCAGCCACTTTCTGATGCCGCCCCCCACCCTAACCACACATCTGCTGCCGTTTTTTCCCAAACTGCCTACCACCATCTTTTCCCGGGGACGGGTTTGCCACCCACCCCACACCTTCCTTGTGCCACTCTGTGGCCTACTCCTTTTTTTTTTTGCCCTTCCAAATGTCAGGGGCCACTGTCTGCCTCATGCTGCGGCTGGCGCTGCCTAACCCTCCCACTGTGTCATTGTCCCACTCCTGACCTAAAACTGCTGTGGCTGCTGCCTAAACCCCACACCTGCCCCTGATGTTGCCCCTGAGCCCTCAGCTTTTTTTTTTTTTTCCAGCTGACGCTGCCATGACATTACGGGCTACATTCCCGTTCAGTTTTTTGTATTTTTTTCCCCTCTTAAGTGCCCAGGAATTTTATATGAAGCGATTCAAAGGGAGCGGCGGCAGTAAAATTTCTACTGTCATACAAAGCACACATTGTATGAAGCCCAAACCGCTCCCCCAAATTTTTTGCAGGGGAAAACCCCCAAGCACGCCCCCTGTGCAGCCGGAAAAAGCTTTTTTTTAATCGACATCCAAAGCAAATTGGGGACCGAAACAAAAATTTTAAGGGAAAATTTTCACCGAATGAATTTTTGAAAAAATTCCCGCCCATCTCAATTTGCAGTGCAAGTTTCCAATGTCCTCCCCGACAAAATATAGATAATACCCCTGTCTACCACAAAATTTTTCCCCCCCGCCTCTCCGAGAGACACCAGCCACTTTAATTAAACAAAATGATGTTCTAATTAAAGAGCACAACTTTGCTGATGTTATACCACCAAACCTTGCTTTTCATACCCCAGGACAAGCATCAGGCATACTATTGAAAAATTAAAAAAGGACACACCCTTTTTTTGGATTTAACAAAGCCCCAAAACCTCTTAACTACCCCCCCCGGGTCCACCAATAGGACCAATGGACTTGACCCTGAGTGCAAACCCTGCAAAACCTTCAACTTTTAGAAGAGTCAATAAAAGTCCATTTTCACTATCCATAGGCCACAAAACTGACCAATTGGAGGCAGTCGAGGGCTCCACAAGTAAAAGTGCCAAGTAAATTTAATTCCCCCTCAAACAAAAGGGGCCACAGGGGGGTCTTAGAAAAAAATTTTGCGAATACCCTGGGATTATAGACAACACAATATCAGGGCACAGGGGAGTCCCTTTTGAACACAGGTCCCCAACAATTCACACAACCAACTCCCAATTTCAAAACCAGGACATCAACAGAAGGGGAACAGAGGAGGGCCCGCGACAAACAATTGTGCAAAAAAAAGGGGAAAAAATTATCCTCCAAAAAAAAACCCCATCTTTAACATCCTAAAAAACAAAAATTTATGAGTAGAAAAAACATGTTAAGCAAAGGACGTCATATTCCCAACAGCACCCGCCACCCCTTTAGCTTTTTATTGACCTCCACATTTTCATCCGAAAAAAAAACTAAAAAGACTTTTGAGATAAATAAACATAAAAAAAAATCCCAGACACTTAAAAATCCCTACCGAGAGCAAAAGGGAAAAAAAATCGATCTTCCAAAAAAGTCCCAAATTTTTTCCCATTAAAACCCTCAAGGTCACTATTCACAAACTTTTTTAAATTGGGAGCAGCAGTTTTAGGGAATTGAAAATAAAAATAATCCTTTTCCCCAAAAAAATAAGCCAAAAGGAGGTATAAACCTAGTGAGATCACCAAAAAAACTGCTAAAAAGGAATATAGGGGCCCTCGAATCCCTCAAAAAGAATGATTAAATCGTGATTAGGGCAGCCGAAAAAGGGGGGTCGTTGTACGAGGATTTTGACTATTACCACAACGAGTCCCAATATCTTTCCCATCTTTATTACATACAGAAGCCACTGGGAAACCTTTTGTGGATCCAACAAAATCAATGCATTATTTTGAAACGAGAAAGGGGGAAATACCAAGGATAAAACAATTCTCTTCATTCCAGTCCCCACAAAAAGCGCTTTTATCACTCCCCCCCCGATACATAAAAATTCCGCGCACCTCCGGGACTTCCATTATCGTGGATCGATAGCTTGACAGTAGGTTTTTCCCAAACTTGGACTTTCCTCAGACATATTTAAGGAAATCAGAATTTTTTTGAGAGATTCAATATTGAAACCTCATCTCCACACCCTTTAACCAAAATTTATTTTCATACCCTGGATGTGACGCCCATATTCAAAAATTGACCATAACCAGGCTAAAATGTTGAATAAATATCTTGTTAAAATCATTCTCTAACTTCCGCCAGAGGGAATTCTTTTTAAAAGGGGTTAAACTTTTTTTGAAAAACAATACTTCACCACAATACTCGTACCTAAAGACAAACTAAGGAACGCAATGGGGACAAGAGTGGGAACCATCATTGCTAATTTTTCATGGGGGGAAATTTTAGGATACACATATCAACCCCCTTTTTTTGAAAAATTGCATCTATAAGAGATATAAACGAGACTCTTCATGACTGGAGAGGCACAGAGAAGAAGGCCCAACAGTTTATTAAGGAGATCAATCATAATTAACGGGGAATCTCCCTCACCCCTAAAATCAGTATGAACTAAATTGACTTTCTAGATTTGGTCATAAAAAAAGAAGATCAACGCTATGTCACTACTACTTTTTTTTAAGACAGTAGATGCAAGTATTCTTGACTTCCGGAGCTGTTACTTACATAGATGAAAAACGAATGTACCTTACGGACAAAGACGCATTCAAAAGAATTGCACTAATGATGTGGATTTTATGACACAATCTTCCACGATAGCTGAAAGACTTTGAGAAAGACATTATCCAGAAAAACTAATTGGGGAATCTATCATAAGAGCAGGAACCTTGTCCCAAATAGAATGTATAAAAAAAGTTCAAAAACATCCTCAGGAGAAGCAGGCCTCCACCTCCGTAACCACTGAAAATACAACAACGAATAAAATTACTTATAATAAGACAAACTTCATTACCCGATTTAGCACATCCTATCAACAGATTAAAGAAATTTTAAAGAAACATTGGCCTATTATAGAGATGGATCCGTATTTAAAAGAACATCTCACACAAAATTCCTCACTAATTTTCAGAAGGTCAACCACAATAAAACAAATTGTGGCCCCAAGTAACATCAGACAGCATCAGCAAAAAAATACCAAATTATCAAAGACGTCTGAGGTTGGATGTCTTAAATGCCATGGGTATCGATGCATGACATGCCCAATGATTGGAAAGGGTGGGAAAAATTTCACATCACACACCACTGGCCAATCCTTCGATATTAAACATCCCCTCAACTATAATCTTTTATAATTATTATAATGTCTTTTCACATACATGTGTGTGTACAACATCTGAGAGTATTAACGCTCCTTTTCTCTTCTCCATTCATACTATAAAGGCTAAATACAAATTTCAAAATATCACCTTGATTACCTTTAGTGATAGACCCTAAAGAAATCCAGTCTATAATGCCTACATCTAGTCACTTCAAAATTTTTTTTTTCATTTGCATTTAAATAAAATATTCTTGTTTGTTTTTAAATAAAGTTTTTTTTTTCTTTCCCCCCTTTTTATAATAATTCATCTTGTAATACTTTTAAAATGAAATGGTATTTCTATGTGGATGTACAATTTGTAAATGTGATTTATACATAATCTATATATTACATTTTTATACTTCTACCTGATTGTTCCCTCAACCTTTGACCCTTGTTTGACATGTGCAGACCTGGCAGTTTTTTTATTTCTTTGTATTAAACCCCATGAGTTGAGCACATTGTGTATGGAACTGAGGAAATGTGGTCTACACACGAAACGCGTATTCCAATTGCTGTTTGTAATAAATCTTCTTATTCAAAAGTCGCAATATTGCACTAGGGAGTGTTGTCTCGTTTTTGTTTTTCCTCTTGCAAACACGATTTTTTGGAATAGGATCTTGATTATTGCTGTCTTTTACAGCAGCATGACCCCAAAATCATTGAAACTGCTTAAAATGATCAAGAAGAAATGAATAATTGGAATAAGGTTTTTTTCAACAAAACCTTTACTATTGGTGTATTTTACAGTCTCCTGACCACAAAACCAGCAAAACTAACTTTTGGACACTCGAAAACAATTAGCAATAAAAAGAGTATTTTGAATAAAGTTTTTTTCAATAGGACCATTTCTTTTTTTAAAGAGGAATGTGTAGTTTACATTGTGAAGTAGACCTGCTACTAATCGGTGACCTCGGCAACTGGGGTAACAAAACCATCAGAGTCTACATTAAAATAATGGCAGCCCACCATAGATTTTACCACTGCATCGTCTTTAAAGGTAATGTATCACCAGTGTTTCTTTTACAACTTAAAAACAAACAATGATACATATTACTTTCCTCTTAGCTGTTATCATTTTGTATGGGAATGTTCACATGATAAATGTGAAAAATCTTGTCGAATTCAGTATCCTTAAAATCACTTCATCTGATGAATATTTTTATATTTATTTGGATTTCTGTTCATTTTTTTACAGCAATTTTGAAATACGACCTCAAGAAAGTCTGAGCTGTGTGGACTATATATCAAATTCTCAATCAAGGTCTATAGTGATGGTATTTGGATTTTGATGATTGATGTGTGAAAATCCTTGCCATGTACATTTTGGTTTCTATAAATGACTGTGGAGGCAGCCATCTTGCTTTTACCAACATTTAGCATATCTATATATGTTTTTTTCTAGAATCAATAGAGGCATGTGGCAGGTAAACAAAGGCTGCCTTACTCCTGAAAAGAGTTTTCTAGGCATTCTCTGTGACCTGGGGAAAAGTCGCTGTGTAGGGATAGGGAGACGGTGAACTGTGACTATCATTTTTTGCAAGTTGTAAAAAGCTGTGTTATCCACCTTTTTATTGTAAACCTGCCTGTGTTGATATTGAGGTAACTGCTGAAAGGTGATCTCTACAGAACATAATGTGTTATTCTATATTTAGGCTTAGAGGCCAGAGATCTTAGGATTTTTTTGCAAAGAAGCATATTTTTTTACTTGTGTAGTACAATATAGACTATTATTAAAGATCAACATGAAAGCTCTTACATATGCTTTGAGAAAACCTATTTTAGTATTATTTGTGCCATGTATGGGTTGCCTGTCATCTCTATTTCTATCTTCCCCATATCCCTTGTAACTGGTAGTCCTAATTAGAGATGGCCGAATTTCTCAAAAAAACGGTTCGGTCCTTCGCCGAAATTTTCCCAAAAAAATTCGTTTCGGGCCGAAATTTCTTTGGGCCAACACGTTAAAAAACACTATTTCCAGGCTGCCCAGAGCCTGCAGGGTGCCTGTAGAACGTTTTTGTGCCATGCTTAAATAGTGCAAGGGAGCTTGGTTTGGTCTTCAAAAATGTTGTGTTTTTTTTAGAAAAAGACACGCACATGACTCCGCCCTCTTAGAATACGTCTTCACTAAAAAATTCCCTGGCACTTAAGAGGGCAAACTGGCCAAAAAACTCAAGCGGGAATGTACCTGATAAAGTCATGCTAGCGAAAGCTGGAAAAAAAACAAGCTGAGAGCTCCAGGTGGCAACATTAGTGATAGAGTGTGGAGGTTGACGGCGGCACCACTGCAGCATGAGTCAGCAGTGGCACAATAAATACTGGAGGCGGCAAAACAGTATTTAGCCACAAGGAGAAAAAGTGGCACAATCACACAGTGTGGAGGTCATGGCAGCATCCGCACATTAGGCAGGCGTGGCACAATTGACATTCGTGGAGCGGCAAAACAGTATTAGGCCACAGAGGTGGCACAATCCACGACAGTGTGGGAGTTCAAGGGCGGCAGCAGTATGAGGTCAGGACAAAGTGGGCACAATGGCAATTCTTGGAGGTGGGCAAAACAGTATTAGGCCACAGAGTGGCACATCACACAGTGTGGGAGGTACCACGGCTGGCAGCAGTATGAGGTCCAGCCATGGCACAGATGACATTAGTGGAGCGTCAAACAGTAGTTAGCCACAAGTGGCACAATGATACAGATGGTGGAGGTCACGGCGGCAGCAGTATGAGGTCAGACAGTGGCACATATGACATTATGGGAGGCGAAAAACAGATTAGGGGCACAGAGTGGCACAATCCACCCACAGTGTGGAGGTCAACGGCGGCAGCAGTATGAGGTCAGACAGTGGCACAGATTGCATTCTGGAGGTGGCAAAACAGTATTAGGGCCACATAGTGGCACAATGATACAGTGTGGAGGTCACGGCCGGCAGCAGTATGTGTCAGACAGTGACACAATGACATTATGGAGTGCGGCAAAACAGTATTAGGCCACATGAGAGGCACAATGATACCGAGTGTGGGAGGTCACGGCAGCAGCCAGTATGAGGTCAGACATGGCAACAAGTGACATCTGGCAGGTGTCAAAATAGTTAGAAGCCACAGAGCGGCACAATTACTGAGTGCGGAGGTCACGGCGGGCAGCACATGAGGTCAGGCAGTGGCACAAGTACAGAGAGTGAGGTGATGACAGGAGCACCAGCAAGAGGTCAGAGAGTGGCCACAATGACATACTGGAGGTGGCAAACAGTAACTCAGGCCGCAGAGGTGGACAATGACACAGTGTGGGGATGGACACGGCAACAGCAACAGCAGCAGCAGCATTAATCGACATAGAAAGTTGCACAATGACAGAGTGTTGAGGAGGGTGCAATACTCATCCCTTGTAAAGACGGTGGGTAGGCAGATTGAAACTATCAGCAGATGTGGTGGCATCAGGTCCTGGTGGCGCCATCAGAATAGTGGGCTGAGGCAGGTAGTGTGAACCCATACTGACGCCTAAGGCCATTGGTGTGTGGAAGAGTCCTGCCGATCCACGCCTGATTCATCTTTTACGAAAGTAGTCAGTCGTTCGAACATTTTCCCGTGGACAGAGCGGGGTTTCCCTTGGTGGTAACGATGGCCCCCGCCGCACTGAAACACCTCTTCTGATGCCCACACACTGGGCCGGGCAAGGAACAGCTTCTCCACTGCAAAACTCGGCAAGTTGCGGCCACACATCCAGTTTTTTTGGGCTTCCCAGTAGTCCAGCGGATCTTCTAACTGGGGTGGCAGATTGCTGTCCAAGTAGCCACAATCCTGTTGGTTCAGGGAATGGCTCCATGTCCACTGCTGCTGCTGTCTGGCTTGCTGCGGTGACTGCCCTCCTCACAAGGCTGGTGACGGAAAGCCTGCTCATTAGTGACTCCGAGACTTGGTTACTGCTGATGGAGCTGGTACTGCTCCTACCCCCCCACCATCCCCCAGCAGCCCGCGGCAGTAGTATGTGAGCGCTGAGGAACCCCCCGGTCAGAACCTGTCAAGAGGGACGATGCCGCAACATATGCAGCGGTGTCCAACTGATTACGGAGGATTTTTTCCCTATTAGTAAAGTTTGAGTTGTCTTCCCTCTCAATAGCTGGGGAAAAAGGCTCCCATGTTTGGACCGGTAGCGAGGTCCAATAGGGTTGAGGAGCCCGAATTCATCCCACTGCCCGATGCTGACTATTCGCCTGTCAGCTAGCCAGTCAAATAAGCAGCCTGCCGGACAATCTGCACAAGTTACTCCGAGGGCTCCCTGCATCCATTTCCACTGTTTATTAAAAACTTGCCGACGTTGCTTGGGAGTCCTCTGCCTCGCCTTTCCTCAATCTCCATCCACCTCCTCCAGCTGCTCCTGCTCCTCCTCTCTTGTCAACCTGGTAGAAAATCCACTCATTTCACCAGACAATGCTATCTGCTCCACTGTCCACGCTCCCTCCTCCTCCTCCTCCATTTCAGTCACCCCACCGTACTCATGTGGGCGCACGAGATGGTAGTCTCCACATCTCTCAGTCGCCCCTGCCCAGGACAGAGTTTTTATCAGCATCTGTTTTCCAAGACAGGAAGCAAGGTGGAATGACGTTATTCATCCGTATTCCTGGGAGACTGACAAATAACGGGCCTCTCTCGAATGGCCTCAACAAACGGCAGTGTCACGTCATGAAGCTGCCACTGGCTGACATCAAGTTACACAGGGGAGTTACTTCTGTCTGCCTGGATCATCAAAAATCGTTAATGGCCCTTTCCTCTGTTCTTACAGTCGGTCCAACAGTGCAGGCTGGAATTCCAGCGGGTGGAAACATCGCATATCAAGCGTGTTGGGGGAGGCCGTCTGCCGCTGCAACACGAGGAGGAGTTCCTGGCTTTGTACGAATGGAAATAGTGCATGCACAGTTCCTGGCCATTTCCAAATTGTTTCGTGAAGATCGGTGGAAGACTTCAGGAACCTTTTTACAACCAGATTGAACACGGTGCGCCCATGCAGGGGCGCATGGACCATCCCTCCTCGGTGCAGCGCGGACACCATGTACTCCCATTGTCCGTCACCATGGTTCCGATTGCAGTTTGGCGCTGAGAAAGCCACACATCGGATTTCTTGCTGCATGAACCGCGGAGCAGTTCCTCCCCTGTGTGACTTCGTTCGCCTAGGCAAGCTAGGAGTAGAACTGCGTGACACCCGAAGTGCCCTACACATGTGGTATGATGGAGCAGTACTTGTGGAGGCTGAGATGGTGGTGGTGGTGGAGGAGGATGATGCGGTACATTGGCGCAGGAAGCAGCATTTTGACAAGTGGGGAGAAAGCGGCGTCTCCTGTCCAAGTTGTTTGGGTGTGCCTGGGCAGGAACACATTCACCCATTGGGGCCGGTAAAGGACATGTACTGGCCTGACCGTATGTTACAGCCCAGAACGTCCCGCGCTTCCGTGTACCTTGGAACAAACCGATAAGCTCAAGGAACTGACCCACATTTCTGTTCTAACATATTTATGAAGTGGCTGGTACAGCCTTTTTGGAAAAGAAATTAACGGCTTGGAACTCTCCATCTCGGCTCGTCCACAAGCCATTAGTTCCTCTGAATGGTGCAGATTCCACCATTTTGGAAAGGGAGGGCTGCAGTACCATCAACTTGGACAGGAGCATGGGGGGGCCGGTCAAGGCTGCTGCACCTTAGGATTGGTTTATGACGCATACTGTTGTCTCTTTACAATCGCCTCCTCTGAACGACGCAGGCGCCAATGATTAGCGAAGGAGCAGGCGCATCTGACCGGGAAAGATGTCAAAAGGAGTAAACAGCTGCCTTCTGCAAGAGGTGGTGGAGCCCTTGATGGCGAAATGGGCATGCGTGCCACTGGCCGCTGCAGCTGCTGCAGCGGCAGGATGACCCCACATCTGAGCCACGTTTTTCTTCCCAGGCCACCGTATGGAGACGCTGCATGGTGTTGACGCAGGGCCGTTGTGCCAACATTAGCTCCCTGGCCACGCTTCACTTTCTTCCCACAGATTCTACATATACCCATTTTCGGCTCCTCCGGTGTCCCCTTAGCAAAGAAACTGCCACACCTCCGTGAGTAGCTTATTTTACCGCCAACGCCTCCCGCACTGAGTGACTACTGCCTCCGCTGCCGATCGCTTGAGCCCCTGTCCGCTACTGTCTTGGACCTGCGAAGCGGGTTTTATCTACCCCTGGGCCGCTTGGCTCCCGACCTCACACTGCTGCTACCCTGGCGACTCACGTCACCACAACGCACTTGCTGGCTGCGCCGCTGCCTGACCGCGCAGCTGACGCCCTCTCTCCTGACAGATGATGAAGCCCTTGCTCACCCTGCTCCCAAGTGCGTCGGCTACATCACTCATCTATTTGTGTTTCATCTCACTACTGTCGCTCCCTCACCGGTCTTGGTAAGCCCGAGGCTGACCCTCTCACCAACATGACCTTCCCATGCACTCTCCACATCTATACTTTGGCCGCCTTACTGCAAGAAGCTGGGGATATTGGCCCATTTTCTTCGCTGGCCCACGTAGCTGCCTGACTGCCCGTCCTCAAATTGTTCATCCTCGCTATATAAGTGGCGCTGAGCCCAGACCACTAGGTAGATCCCGTGGCTGAGGGAACTGGATGGGGACAGAGGCGGGCTAGAGACAGAAGGTGAGTGCCGCTGACGCCTCGTCGTTGGCCCAGGGCCATCCAACTAAGTGTAGTGTTCTGAGGTTCCCACCGACCTCCTTGGCGTGGGGTTGTTGGTCAGAATGTCATCCTGGGAGAAGAGGAAGACCCTAGTAACCAATCAAGAACCCTTGTGGTTGCAGAACAACACACGGCCGCTAGATACAGCGGCAGTTGTGTGCCCCCCTCACCGAGTGACCCCTGCTGCGACGTCCCCTTGCCTGTGCTTGTCGACCTGGGCCCGTTTCAGAAATGTTTGTGCCCCTGCCACTCGCAGTTGCAGATCCTGCCGTACCTTCTCTGTTCCTGACATACTGTTTGTCTAAAATGTACAGACACAGTTTTTTGATGAAGCCTATCTGTATATGATAAATATACACCCAGTTTTTATGACGTCCAAATGAACCCAGTAACAAGCTTGGGTAACCCGTGGGGATATAAATTTGCGCTCGGAACAAATGGCCAGGAAAAATTTACTAGTATGTGTCGTTACAAGCACTGTGTGTTTTAACTAAATGTAAAAGGTCACAGAACAGGCTTAAATTAACCTACGCTGTGAATTATGCCTACAAGAAAAATGTATATATTTCGGTGTTTGAAAATAGACGGTTTATTTTTTTTCAGGCGAACAAGGTAAGAAAAAAAAAACAGCAAAACCGGACGCTAATTAACCCCTGGATGTAAATTGCGCAATAAATTGAGGCCACCACAAATCTAGTACTTTGTAGTGTTGACAAGTTGCCGGTGTTTTTTCTGACGCCACACAACAGAGATACAGTATGTAATTAGCCTGTTGCTTGTGAATTAGGCTACCAAAAGAAATATATATAATATATGGCGTTGAAAAAGACTGAATATTTTTATGTCAGCACACCAGTCCAAACTAAAAACGACTTAATAACCCCTGGATAGTAAATGTGCGCCAAAGAATTTGATCCGCACAAAACTATTAGCGTGGTTTCCAATTGCGTGTTTGGGCTGCGCCACACAACAAGAGGATACAGTAGTAATTAGCCTTTGCTTGTGAATTAGGGCTACCCGTAAAAAAATATATATATATTTGGCGTTGAAAAAGACTTTTAATTTTTTGTCACGCACACCACAAAACCAGACGCTTAATGTAACCCCTGGATGTAAATTGCGCCAAAGAATTGAGCCGGCACAAAACCTAGTAGCGAGTTAACAATTGCGTGTTAATCTACCCACACAACAGAGATTACAAGTTGTAAAATTAGAGCCTTTGCTTGTGAATTTAGGCTACCAAAAAAAATATATATATGTTTTTGGCGTTGAAAAGACGGTATATTTTTGTCACACACCATCAAAACAACTCTTAATTAACCCCTGGGAAGTAAATTGCGCCAAGAAATTTGAGCCGCACAAACACAGTAGCGTTGGGGGGTTACATTGGCGTGTTTTCTACGCCACACAACAAAGATAATGTTTAGAGAGCCTGTTGCTTGTGAATTAGCTACCAAAAAGAAAAATATATATTTGGCGTTGGAAAAAGGACGGTTTATTTTTATGTCAGCACACCAAGCAAAGACAACGCTGTTATTACCCCCTGGATGAAAATTGCCCCAAACAATTGCGCCGCAAAAACTAGTAGCTTGTTACAATTGCTTCTTTACAACCCCACACAACAAGAGATACAGTTGAAATTAGCCTTTTGCTTGTGAATTAGCTACCAAAAAAAAAAATATATATATTGGCGATGAAAAAGACGGTTTTATTTTTGTCAGCACACAGGCAGAACAACGCTTAATTAACCCTGGATGTAAATTGCGCCAAGAAATTTGATCCGGCACAAACTATTAAGCTTTGTTAGCGTGTAACAATTGTCGGTTTATCTACGCCACACAACAATACGAGATACAGTTTTGTATTGGCCTTTGCTTTGTGAATTAGGCTACCAAAAAAATATATATATAATTGGGCGTTGAAAAAGACGGTTTTTAATTTTTGTCAGCACACCCAGCAAAACAACGCTTAATTTAACGCCTGGATGAACATTGCGCCCAAGAAATGAGCCGGCACAAACTAGTAGCGTTTGTAGCGTGTATTACAATGCGTGTTTTTCTACGCCACACAACAAGAGATAGCAGTTGTAATTAGCCTTGCTATGTGAATTGGCTACCCAAAAAAAATATATATAATATATTTGGCGTTGTGAAAAAGACGGTTTATTTTTGTCAGCAGCACCAGCAAAACAACGCTTAATTAACCCACTGGATGTAAAATTGCGCCCAAAGAATTGAGCCGCACAAACTGGAACGTGTTTACAATTGCCGTGTTTTCTACGCCACACAACAAGAGATACAGTTTGTAATTAGCCTTTTGCTTGTGAATTAGGCTACCAAAAAAAAATATATATATTTGGCTTATGAAAAAAGGACGTTTTTATTTTTGTCAGCACAGCAGCATAACAACCGCTAAATAACCCCTGGATGTAAAATGCGGCCCAAAGGAAATGAGCCCGCACAACACTAGTAGCGTGTTACAATTGCATGTTTTCTACGCCACACACACAATGTGAGAAAACAGTTGTAAGTTAGCCCTTTGCTTGTGACTTAAGGCTACCAAAAAAAGAATAATATTTATTTGGCGTAGAACAAGACGGGTATTATACTTGTCAGCACACAGGCCATAAGACAACGCTTAATTAACCCCTGGATGTAAATTGCGCCAAAGAATTGAGCCGCAACAAACTAGTAGCGTGTTTTACAATTGCGGTTTCCATACGCCACACGAACAAGAGAATACAGTTGTAATTAGCCTTTGCTTTGAATTAGGCTATCCCAAAAAAATATATATATATATGGCGATGTAAAAGACGGTTTATTTTGTCAGCACACCAGCAAAATCAACAGCTTAATTAACCCCTTGGATGTAAATTGCGGCCAAAGAATTGAGCCTCACAAACTAGTACGAGTTACAATCTGCGTGTTTCTAACGCCACACAACAACAGATACAGTTGTAAAGTTACCTTTTGCTGTGAATTAAGTGCACCAAAAAAAAATATATAGTATTTGGCGTTGAAAAAAGACGGTTTATTTTTCGAGCACGACCAGCAAAACAACGCTTAATTAACCCCTGTATGTAAAATGGCGCCAAAGAATTGAGCGCACAAACTATAGCGTGTTTACAATTTGGTGGTTTTCTACGCCACACAAGCAAGAGATACGTTTAATTAGCCTTTGCTTTAGAATTAGGCTACCAAAAAAAAATAAATAATATGGCGTTGAAAAAAGAATTTTTATTTTTTGTCAGTCATCAGCCAGCAAAAACAACGCTTAAATTAAACCCTGGATGAAAATTGCGCATAGGAAATCAGCAGCCAAAAATGAAGAGGTATAATGTATTGTAAAAACGCAGTTTCTTAAATGAATAGCAACAGGAAACTGGCTTAGATCCCACTGGATATTGAATGTAATAGCATCATGCATGGACGCACTGACTGGATTTCAGAATCCAATACCCCAAAAAATCAGAAATAGAACATTCAGAGAACAGTCTTCTGATACAAGCTGAGACACCCCACAAAATCCCCGCTGGTATTAAAAAATCAGTTCTTCAAAAGCCGCTATCACCCTCAGCAGCACCTTCCCCTATCAGTAATCAGTGAGAGGAGTGAGAGCTCCCGACGGCGCGCGTCGGTCCTAATATAGTGCGGTGACGTACACAGAATCCCGCCGGTCCCTCTGATTGCTTCATCTCATTGCACTTGATGGTCATGGCAGCTATGCCCTTCTTCCTCCCAGAGTGCTTTGCCCCATTTATCTCCATGTGCTCGCGAGCCATTTAAATCCTCAAAAGCACACTTACCCGTTTCACGCCGAAGTACCCTAAAAGTTCGACTTCGTTACCGAACCGAAGTTTTCCTGAAATTCTAAACGAATTCCACTTCGTTAGAATCAATTCGCCCATCTCTAGTCCTAATGCATCCCTATATTTCTTATCATACATCTGGCTTTACAAAGACAGAGAGGAGCAGAGTCTCATTACATTGCAATTGCTTTGCTCTGACTCCTGTCTAAGGGCAATAAGTGACAGAACTTCTGTCTCATAATTTACACGGCAGAGTCTCTTATATATTTCTATGGAATGTAGCTTCAGGCTTTTTTTTTACTTCCTTCTTGAGATTGAAAGGTTTCACCCTGTCACTCTTACCAGGGTTGGACTGATCAACCAGAGGATCCTTCAGTGGGCCCAAGCGCAAATTAGTATACACCTAATATTTAAGGGCCCCAAAAGTCCAGCAAAAGACAACCTAATTTGGGGCTAATTTTAGAACCAACTACAAGATATTCTGTTAAACTCTACATGTGAAAAGATTACTAGGTGAGCCTAAGAAACTTCAGTCAGACACTTAATCTAAAAAGCATTTCAAACTGTATCTCATAGAAATACACTGGAAATTGTGCACACAGCATACACAGGTTAGGCAGTTATTGTGAATCTGAGGGCTTTTAAAGGGAACCTGTCACATAGGTTATGCCCCCCTTGCTGAGGGCAGCACAATCCATGTAACCTGCTGTTTATATGTCCAGCACTGTTCCCCAAATTCAGTAGAGATGGCAGCAGTTTTTATAGTATTTACGCGCGTTCAAATCCTTACAAGGGGTCAGCGCCACGCAAGGCTAGCCCTGCCGCACTAGACAGTAATTACAGGTTTCTATCTATTCAAGTACTTGGTTTTAATCAGTTATAGGTGGGCGGGTCTAGACCTCAGATCGTGGGGTTATGTCAAAAAACCTGGCTCTTTGGAATGACTCTTCTGGTGAAAACGCAGAGTATTTATTATTAAATACTCGCAAAACTACAGCATCTTACAGAATAAGGGACACGAGCATCTGTAAACAGCAAGGTCTGGTACTAGCTTGTTCTGCCCTCAGCAAAGAGGGCATAAACTATGTGACAGGTTCTCTTTAACTTTGCTGCTAATCATTGTAAGGACTTGCCCAACATATAACTGCAATCCTGGCCTTTTAGAAAAGGCAGAAATACTGTATGTTCAGCCGGCGTGCTATGCAAGGAGGGACATACAGTGACAAAATGAGCATGATGATTTCGCGATGATCTGATTATTTTCCTTAAAATCGGATCAATAATCATCATTGCGGATTAAAATCGCGCCATTTTCGGCACTTCCTGTAATTCTGGTGGCCAGCCAATCAGCGCAGAGCACAGAGGGGGTGAAGAACGTCACCAGTGGGGTGTGTAGGGATCTCATAGGTTGACCTCATTTTATGTATGTCAATGCACTTCCTGCTCAGCATCATTCTCTTGTACTCTGTGAACAGAACACATTGCTGTCTCTCTGGAAAGCTTTTTTCAAAGCTAGGAGAGACTGATTCCCAGCTTTTTTTTACTACAGACAAGGATCCTTGATAGAGTAGTTAGTTAGCTTAGGGTAAAGCAAGATTATACAATTCTAGTTAGTATTAGTTAGAGATTTTGAAACAGCTCCAGTGATCTGTATATCTGCAGAGGGGGGCTTTTAGCGGGGGAAGATCCTGCAGCACATATATTTTTCCTCTGAAATCATTGTGACATAGCACTGTATTTTATTTCTCTGTTGCCAGCAGAACACCACAACTGAGTTCACAGTATCCCTTTGTTGTTGGGTGCAGTTCTGTTGCTATCCAGGCTTGTCATTTTTGCCAAATAGAGAAGTTGTCAACTAACTTGTTGAAAAATATTCTATTTTTACTCTTGCCTGTTCTCAGTGGAGGGAAAAAAACACATTTAAACCATATAACGTAGAAAAAAGTTCTATTGTTATCCATGCTTGTCAGTTTTGCGCAAATAGCTCACTTGTCAGATAATTTGGTGAAAAATATTCTATTTTTACTCTAGCATGTTGCCAGTGGGGAGAAAACACCACATTTAAGCCATATAACGTAGCAAAAAGTTCTATTGTTATCCCTGCTTGTCAGTTTGGCACAATTAGCGCACTTGTCCTATAATTTTTTGAAAAAATAATCTATTTTTACTCTTGCCTGTTCTCAGTGGTGGGAAAACACCAGATTTAATCCATATAACGTAGAAAAAAGTTCTATTGTTATCCGTGCTTGTCAGTTTTGCGCAAATAGCGCACTTGTCAGATAATTTGGTGAAAAATATTCTATTTTTACTAGAGATGGGCGAATGGAGGAATTCGTTTAGAATTTCAGGAAAACTTTGGTTCTGCACGAAGCCGAAGTGTAGGGTGGCTTACAGGAACGAAGCGCCTTTTTTATTGGTAAAATGTCCGCAAGCACATGGCGTGACATGGGGCAGAGAACTGTGGGAGGAAGAAAGCAACACCCTCAATGACATGTGCAGACATGAAGCCAATCAGCGACTGGCGGGCTTCTTTAAATACGGACGCCATCTTAAATTCTCACACTTCTCACAGTCTGACCTGGCATAAGCATCTAGCTGCTGCTCTATAGAAGTTATTATAAAACAAACTGCTTTTATCAGCGACTGGGGGGGGGGGAGGGGAGGACCACCAGAAGTCTGTGTCAGTTGCACACCTCTACCTCAACCAGTATCTGCTGCTCTATAGAAGTCATTATAAAATAGACTGCTTTTATCAGCGACTGGGGCCATAGTTTTTCACAAGCGGTTCAGTTGCATACATTTAACGCTACCAGCGTTATCATTTTGTTTTAGTTTGTGGGATACTCTCCCTAAAGTCCAGGGTGGGTGTAATTCTGCCCCATATACACCTCAATTTCAGCTGTTTTTTTCTGTAGGGTATTTATTATCCAAGGGTTAATTTAGTCTGTTGTTAGTGGGTTAATTTGGAGTAAAATACAGTGTTTTTTATACCCCATACACGCCTCAATTTCATCTGTTTATTTCTGAGGGGTATTTAATATCCAAGGGTTAATTTAGCCTGCTGTTAGTGGCTTCATTTGGAGTAAAATACAGTGTTTTTTTATCCCATATACTCCTCAATTTCATCTGTTTATTTCTGTAGGATATTTAATATCCAAGGGTTAATTTCGCCTGTTGTTTGTGGGTTCATTTGGAGTAAAATAGTGTTTTTTTTTTACCCCATATACGCCTAAATTTCATCTGTTTATTTCTGTATGGTATTTAATATCCAAGGGTTAATTTCGCCTGTTGTTAGTGGATTCATTTGGAGTAAAATACAGTGTTTTTTTTTACCCCATATACGCCTAAATTTCCTCTGTTTATTTCTTTATGGTATTTAATATCCAAGGGTTAATTTCGCCTGTTGTTAGTGGATTCATTTGGAGTAAAATACAGTGTTTTTTATACCCCATACACGCCTCAATTTCATCTGTTTATTTCTGAGGGGTATTTAATATCCAAGGGTTAATTTAGCCTGCTGTTAGTGGCTTCATTTGGAGTAAAATACAGTGTTTTTTTTATCCCATATACTCCTCAATTTCATCTGTTTATTTCTGTAGGATATTTAATATCCAAGGGTTAATTTCGCCTGTTTTTAGTGGGATCATTTGGAGTAAAATAGTGTTATTTTTTACCCCATATACGCCTAAATTTCATCTGTTTATTTCTGTATGGTATTTAATATCCAAGGGTTAAATTCGCCTGTTGTTAGTGGATTCATTTGGAGTAAAATACAGTGTTTTTTACTCCATAAACGCCTCAATTTCATCTGTTTATTTCTGTTGGGTATTTAATATCCAAGGGTTAATTTAGTCTGTTGTTAGTGAGTTCATTTGGAGTAAAATGCAGGGTGTGTATTTATCATATACAGACATTTTCATTAAACAGAGTCTGTAAATTTTTGCTCAAACAGTATGTCAGACATTGAGGTGGCAGGCTCTTCATATGCGAGTGGCAGTGGCACAAACGTTCCTGGAGCAGGCACAGGTCGCAGCACAGTAAAGGGACGTCGCAGCAGGGGTGACTCGGTGAGGCCAGAACTGCCGGTGTCATCTAATGGCCGTGTGTTGACCACCAACCCAAGGGTTCTTGATTGGTTGACTAGGTCATCAACTTCATCCCAGATGACATCTGACAACCTCAGCCAAGAGTCAGTGGGTTCGTCAGACACAACCCTTAGTTGGCATGGCCCGGGAACAGCTCAGCGGCTCTCACCTCTCCTCAACCCGCCTCTGTCCCATTCGGTTCCCTCAGCCAGAGAACTACTATGTGGTCTGGGCTCAGCGCCACTATACAGCGAAGACGAACAATTTGAGGACAGTCAGCAGCAAAGAGGTGGGGCAGACATCCCCTGCTTCTTGCAGTAGACGGCAAAGTATTGATGTGGAGAGTAGCATGAGAGGTTATGTTGTGAGAGGTCAGCCTCTGCATACCAAGACCGTTAAGGAGGACAGCAGTGACGATCAAACACTAATCGATGATGATGTAGCCGATCGCACTTGGGAGCCGGGTGAAGAAAGGGAAAGCACTCTGCTTTCCCTTTCCCAGGTAGAAGATCAGCTGGACTACTAGGCAGCCAAACTGGATGTGTGGCCGCAACTTGCCGAGTTTGCACTGGAGCAGCTGTCCTGCCCGGCCAGTAGTGTGGCATCAGAGCGGCTGTTCAGAGCGGCGGGGGGCCATCGTTACCCCAAGGAGAACCCGTTTGTCCACGGGAAATGTGGAGAGACTGACCTTTGTCAAGATGAATCAGGCGTGGATCGGCCAGGATTTCCACACACCAATGCCTTATGCATCAGATTAGATCAGCCATGACGCCTCACCAAAACTTTGAGAAATGAGTCTGGATTCTAACTACCTGCCTCAGCCACTATTCTGATGCTGCCACCTGCCTGATGCCACACATTTGCTGCCAGTTGCTCCATCTGTCTTCCAACATCTTTACCAGGGACTGGAATTGCCACCCACCTCCACACTCTGTCATTGTGCCACTCTGTGGGTTCCTGATGTTTCTGCCACCTCCAGAATTTGTCATTGTGCCACTCTGCGGGCTCCTGATGTTGCTGCCACTTCCAGAATATGTCATTGTGCCACTCTGTGGCCTACTCATGCTGCTGCCAACTGTCCGCTGTCTCACTGGAACACCCTGTGGTTTCCTAATACTGTTTCCACCCTCCACCACTCTATAACGTTGCCACTATGTTTGGTTTTCCCCTTCTTTTCATCTGTCAGAAGTAATGAAAAGGATCAGGATTGTCTGATGATTAGCTAGCCAAAAACAGGAGTGGATACAGAACATAGAAGACATGCAAATATCCCATTTACTGGTCATCTCTGTTTTGGATCAACTCCTGTTTGTTTTTGGCTTTAGCAATGCTGATGGATTATTGGCCGATTGAAAGCGGACACTGACGGATGAAAGGAAGGGCAAAATGATCAGTGACGTCAATGCAAAATTACTGCCGACACCCTTTCCACTCATTGGAGGGAGGGGGGGCGCTCTACATGTATCAGCGTTTAACAGAACAGGTTCTGTCATATACCGTGGAATCATCTGGTGACGGTGTAAAGCTCTGGCCTTGTGGAGTGACCCCTGCTGTGACGTCCCCTTACTGTGCTGCGAACTGTGCCGGCTCTAGGAACCTATTATTGTGTTCTATTATTATTGTAGGATCTTAGCCCCCAGCTCAGTTCTTTCCATCTGGCGCTGACATGACTTTGTCAGGCTGCATTCCCGCTTCACTTATTTGGTCAGTTTTGCCCCTGTAAGTGCCCAGAGAATTGAATAGTGAAGCAATTCTAAGAGCGACGGCTGTCATGTGCGTGTCATACTAAAACACAGCATTGTATGAAGACCAAACCACGCTCCCTATGCATATTTGAGCATTGCACAACATTCTACAACACCCTACAGGCTCTCTGCAGCCAGGAAATAGCTGTTCTTTAATGGGATTCGCCGCGAATAAATTCGGGTCGAAACGATTTTTGTCGGAAAAAAAGATGAGCTCGCTGGTGGGGACCTGCCATCTGCTCTGGACTAGTGTTGAGCGATTACGTTGGCCATCGACATCGGTCGATGGTCGATAGCCGACCATCATCGACAAGATATTCGATGGTCGATGGTAGATTATGATCGATGACCATTAAAGTCTATGGGAGAGCAACAACACCTTCATTCTTACACCCAATCAGGGATGGAGAAGCTGGAATTAACATCCACAACTGTCAAATGGATACGTGCTACATCTTAGGGAACACACTTAGGTTATAAAAGCCACAGAAAAAAAATCACACACCATTCACTATCCCTGTCTTGCACCACAGCATGAACCTTAAACCCCGCATGACCCACAAATTAAAAAGTGCCCCGAAGGCAGTATGATTTGAACCATCATTTTACTTGAACTGGACATTGAATATCCTGTTCTGGAACGCAGCATGAGCCCCAAACCTACATGACCCCCAGATTAAAAAAGTGCCGGAAAAAGGAGTCTTTCAACCACCATTTTAGTTTCACTGACATTGACTATACCTGTCCTGGGCCACAGCATGAGCCCCAAACCTGCATGACCCCAGATTAAAAAGTGCCGGAAAAAGGAGTCTTTCAACCACCATTTTAGTTTCACTGGACATATACTGCCCCCTGCCCCGGGGTAGCGCTTGCCCCTCCGTATGAGTGCGGACCAATTGAGCTTCACTTGGAAATACTGGTGGTTAACGCTCCTGTTCCACCCCAGTGCCCTTTTTCTTGGCATTCTTTTTCTCATTTTACTCAACGTGCTGGAGGAAATTGTCTCTGTACTTTGTTCTCTGTCTGTGCTCCATACTCCATGTCCTCTGAATAACCTACATCTGGCCCAGTTTTCCTGTACCTCCCTTGTAAAATTTTCAGAGGAATTTTTTTACCAGCTATTTTGTACATGCAAGTTTTTTAGAAAGTTTAAATTCTAGAAAACACATTTTTAAAATGGGAATGGAATCCCACCATGTCTTTTTTCTCTTTTTAATTGTATTAAATGGGTTGTCTCAATACAGGGATTGATAGGTATGTTAAAGATCTTGCAAAAACAAGTCATTTTGCAATATGTGTCCATTAACAGTGTCCTACCTATTCCTGTTTCTGACAGCACCATCACCCTTGAGCCACTCTTGACAATTGTGAAGAACAAATGTCGTTAGAAACAACATTTTTTTTATAATAGGACCTGTAGTAAAAGCTGCATGTCACAGCAAAATGCCCCTAAAAATTCAAAGCATGACCTTGAGCCACTTTGGACAATTGTGAAGAACAAATGTCTGTAGAAACAACATTTTTTTTAAAAATAGGACCGTAGTAAAAGCTGCATGTCACAGCAAAATGCCCCCAAAAATTCAAAGCATGACGCCTCAATTTCATCTGTTTATTTCTGAGGGGTATTTAATATCCAAGGGTTAATTTAGCCTGCTGTTAGTGGCTTCATTTGGAGTAAAATACAGTGTTTTTTTTATCCCATATACTCCTCAATTTCATCTGTTTATTTCTGTAGGTATTTAATATCCAAGGGTTAATTTCGCCTGTTGTTAGTGGGTTCATTTGGAGTAAAATAGGGGTTTTTTTTCCCCCATTTTACGCCTAAATTTCATCTGTTTATTTCTGTATGGTATTTAATATCCAAGGGTTAATTTCGCCTGTTGTTAGTGGATCATTTGGAGTAAAATACAGTGTTTTTTTTTACTCCATAAACGCCTCAATTTCATCTGTTTATTTCTGTTGGGTATTTAATATCCAAAGGGTTTAATTTAGTCTGTTGTTAGTGAGTTCATTGGAGTAAAATGCAGGGTGTGTATTTATCATATACAGACATTTTCTTTAAAACAGAGTCTGTAAATTTTTGCTCAAACAGTATGTCAGACATTGGGGTTGCAGGCTTTCATATGCAAGTGGCAGTGGCACAAACGTTCCTGGAGAGGCACAGTCGCAGCACAGAAAAGGGGACGTCGAAAGCAGGGGTGACTCGGTGAGGCCAGAACTGCCGGTGCATCTAATGGCCGTGTGTTGACCACCAACCCAAGGGTTCTTGATTGGTTTAAATAGGTCATCAACTTCATCCCAGATGACATCTGACAACCTCAGCCAAGAGTCAGTGGGTTCGTCAGACACAACCCTTAGTTTGGGATGGCCGGGAACAGCTCAGCGGCTCTCACCTGTCCTCAACCCGCCTCTGTTCCATTCGGATCCCTCAGCCCGAGAACTACTATGTGGTCTGGGCTCAGCGCCACTATACAGCGAAGACGAACAAATTTGAGGACAGTCCCGCAGCGAAGAGGTGGGGAAGACATCCCCTGCTTCTTGCAAATAGACGGCAAAGTATTGATGTGGAGAGTACATGAGAGGTTATGTTGTGAGAAAGGTCAGCCCCTGCATACCAAGACCGTTAAGGAGGACAGCAGTTTACGATCAAACACTAATCGATGATGTGTAGCCGATTTGCACTTGGGAGCCCGGGGGAAGAAAGGAAAGCACTCTGCCACCCCAGGTAGAAAGATCAGCTGACTACTAGGCAGCCAAACTGAGTGTGGCCGCAACTTTCCGAGTTTGCACGGGGGCAGCTGTCCTGCCCGGCCCGTAGTGTGGCATCAAGCGGCTGTTCAGAGCGGCGGGGGGCCATCGTTAAACCCCCAAAGGGGAAACCCGTTTTTTCCAACGGGAAATGTGGAGAGAAATGACCTTGTCAAGATGAAATCAGGCGTGGATCGGCCAGGATTTGTACACACCAATGCCTTATGCATCAGATTAGATCAGCCATGACGCCTCACCAAAACTTTGAGAAATGAGTCTGGATTCTAAATACCTGCCTCAGACACTATTTTGATGCTGTCACCTGCCTGATGCCACACATCTGCTGCCAGTTGCTCCATCTGTCTTCCACCATCTTTACCAGGGACTGGAATTGCCACCCACCTCCACACTCTGTCATTGTGCCACTCTGTGGGTTCCTGATGTTGCCGCCACCTCCACACTCTGTCACTGTGCCACTCTGTGGGCTCCTGATGTTGCTGCCACCTCCACACTCTGTCACTGTGCCACTCTGTGGGCTCCTGATGTTGCTGCCACTTCCAGAATATGTCATTGTGCCACTCTGTGGCCTACTCATGCTGCTGCCAACTGGCCGCTGTCTCACTGGAACACCCTGTGGCTTCCTAATGCTGTTTCCACCCTCCACCACTCTATGACGTTGCCACTATGTTTGGTAGATTATGATCGATGACCATTAAAGTCTATGGGAGAGCAACAACACCTTCATTCTTACACCCAAACAGGGCTGGAGAAGCTGGAATTAACATCCACAACAGTCAAATGGATATGTGCTACATCTTAGGGAACACACTTAGGTTATAAAAGCCACTGAAAAAAAATCACACACCATTCACTATCCCTGTCTTGCACCACAGCATGAGCCTTAAACCTGCATGACCCACAAATTAAAAAGTGCCAGAAGGCAGTATGATTTGAACCATCATTTTACTTGAACTGGACATTGAATATCCCTGTTCTGGAATGCAGCATGAGCCCCAAACCTGCATGACCCCCAGATTTAAAAAGTGCTGGAAAAAGGAGTCTTTCAACCACCATTTTAGTTTCACTGGACATTGACTATACCTGTCCTGGGCCACAGCATGAGCCCCAAACCTGCATGACCCCAGATTAAAAAGTGCCGGAAAAAGGAGTCTTTCAACCACCATTTTTAGTTTCACTGGACATATACTGTCCCTGTCCTGGGTATAGCGCTTGCCCCTCCGTATGAGTGCGGACCAATGAGCTTCACTTGGAAATACTGGTGGTTAACGCTCCTGTTCCACCCAGGTGCCCTTTTTCTTGGCATTCTTTTCTCATTTTACTCAACGTGCTGGAGGAAATTGTCTCTGTACTTTGTTCTCTGATCGTGCTCCATACTCCATGTCCTCTGAATAACCTACATCTGGTCAAGTTTTCCTGTACCTCCCTTGTACAATTCAGCTATTTTGTACATGCAAGTTTTTTAGTAGTTTAATTCTAGAAAACACATTTTTAAAATCGGATGGAATCCCACCATGTCTTTGTTTCTCTTTTTTAATTGTATTAAATGAGTTGTCTCAATACAGGGATTGATAGGTATGTTAAAGATCTTGCAAAAACAAGTCATTTTGCAATATGTGTCCATTAAAAGTGACCTACCTATTCCTGTTTCTGACAGCACCATCACCCTTGAGCCACTCTTGACAATTGTGAAGAACAAATGTCTGATAGAAACAACATTTTTTATAATAGGACCTGTAGTATAGTGCATGTCACCCGCAAAATGCCCCCAAAAATTCAAAACATGACCCCTTAGCACTTTGGCAATTTTTGAAGAAAAATGTCTGTTAAAAAACA